>VUQH01088571.1:19098-46565 GCA_015106775.1 Etroplus canarensis | reverse complement strand
TTTCACATTAACTGACACTTTCAGTGCAATCTTGATATTTAAAGATTCTCAACAGCTTCTCTGTGTGCTAAAACAATCAAAGCAATTGAAAATGAGAGCAGATAATTAATGGACACATTCATTCAAAAAAAATAACTGATTCAATATTTGGAGATTAGGGGGATGACAATCAGGTGTGAGTGGGCGCACTGTTTTATATAGTGAACTTTTGAGGAAGTGAATCATAGCACAAACACAGGAGATCTCTGAACACTTCAGAAAAAAAGGAGTTGTTGATGCTCACCAGGCTGGAAAAGATTACACAACCATCTTTGAAGAGTTTGGAATTAACAAATCCACAGACAGTGTGTGTACAAACGAAGGGAATTCCAGAGAATTTTTACCCTCCACAGGCATGGTCAACCTCCATGAGTGATCTGGGAGATCACAAACGAACCCAGGGTGGCTTCTAAACAGCTAAAAGCCTTTCTTTACTTCGGCTACTGTTAACGTTCATCAGTGCAACATCAGGAGAACACTGAACAACTGGTGTGCAACTAGTCTCCAGAAAGAACACAGTCCCCCCACCTGCAGTTTAGTAAAGATAATGTGGACAATCCAGAATGCTTATTACATTTTGTTCAAAAACTGGGCTTTTCATTTAAATGAGAAGCTTTACGTCTGGAGGAAGGAAACACTGCAGTGCAGCATAAGAACCTACCCATCGTAAGTGGAGCAAAGAATTCTTAATTATACCAGCAAATTTTATAGGGAAATATCAGAGCAGATGTCTGTGAACTGAATGTCAAGACAAAGTGAGTCATGCAGAAATGTGCTACATACCAAAGAAACTGTTCTACCAAAGGACTGTTAAAGAAGAGTAAACAAAAAAATGTTTTGGACTAGCCAAGTCAAAGTCCTGGTCTTAATCCAAAAGAAATGTTGTGGAATGGTATGAGTGAGATGTTCATGTGAGGAAGCCCGTCAAAGTTGAAGCTATTCTGAGCACTGGATTGGGCTAAAATTCCAAAAAACAAAGCCTCCTGCAACTGTGAGTAAAATCAGTAACTAGAAATACAGTGTTTATTGCTTAAATTTCAACAGGTGCAGAAAACACAGAGCAACAGCAAAAGATTTTATGACAGCGATTCAGAATTCAACTCAGAAATCAGAGGTCCATAATTTGTAATAGGTGCAAAGTTGGGTGGAGTTCTGGTAACTGTGAAGGAAAGAGTACATGATTCACATCATTTTCACATTCAAAGAATTCAGTGACCCCTTGTCCTCATGGGTGGGGGCACTGATATTCTGGAAGAGACTACTCCCATCATGTCTCAACATAACTCTGATTTGTAGTGACTCCTCCTTCTAATGAGACCCAAACCATGCCAGCAAAAAGCTCCCAACAGAATAACAGAGCCGATGTATGGTCTAGTGTTCAGGTATTTTCTTGTATGATAAGCACTTCAAAACATGGAAGGAACACTTTGAATAAGAATTCTAACCCAGAAATGACATTATATGACATCACTAAATCTACAGTGATATGAAAAAGAAAGTTTTCACAGAATGCTATGTAGACATGTTCAATTCAATTCAATTAAAAAAACTTTATTTGTCCCCAAGGGGCAATTCAAATGTGGAAAAACAATGTACACCCCATGATTAAAAAGTGTGTCAAACCACCTTTGGTAGCAATAACTTGAAGTAATCATTTTCTGTATAACTCTATCAGCCTCTCACATCATTGTGGAAGAATTCTGGCCCACTCTTCTTTACTACGTTGCTTCAGATCACTGAGGTTTGTGAGCATAACTCTCTTAACATTCTGCCACAGTATTTCAATTGCGCTAAGGTCACAAGACAGGCCCTGTGACTGCAAAACAAGCCCAAATCATCACCATTTAGTATGGGCTGTTTGTGCTGATATGCTGTGTTTGGTTGAGATGGAGGCAGATGATCCGCTGTGGCGACCCCTAACGGGAACAGCCGAAAGGAGAAGAAGTGCTGATATGCTGCGTTTGGTTTTCGCCAAACGCGGCACTGTGCATTTTGGCTAAACACCTGCGTTGGTCTCATCTGTCCAAAGCAGAGTTATTATAGTTTTGTATTTTCTAATGACATTTTATTTTTATCTAGTTTTGAGTTTTTGTTTTCAATTCAATTGATTCAGTTAGTTTCCAGAGTGGGTTTGCTTGTTTCTGTTTAGTTTTTATTGTTTGAAAATATTCAGTTTTGTTGTTTAGTTTTCAGTTTCAGTGTTAGTTTTACTTTTCTTAATCATTACGGTGTTTGTCAGCAGAAGAATTAAGATGTTCAGATTAGACATTACACAATGTCTAAAAGTTGCATCTCAGTCATGTATGCATCCTGGGTCTGTCAAAACAAATGCACCAAAAACCCCAGCCAAGAGGCTGTCTTACCAAATTTGACCAAATTGACAAAGATTTAAACTAAAGACGTTGCCCATAAATAAATTATCAAACGTGTAGTTGCTATTTCAGTTAACTAAAACATGTTTTCTCAACTAGTTATAGTATTTAGATTAGTTTTAGTTAAATTTAACAACTTTGCACCAAAGGAAATTGTTCCAGAAGTCTTGTGGATTGTTCAAATGTAATTTTGCAAGCTGTGCTGCCATGTTCTTTTTAAGGAGAGCAGGTTTTCTAGTGGCAACCTTTCCAAAAGCAATACTTGTTCAGTCTCATTTTTTCTAATTGCCATGAACTCTAACATTCAACTAACTGAGTCAAGTAAACCCTGAGATGTAGCTATTTGATTTTTTGCAGTTTCTCAGAGCATTGCACAGTCTGACCTTGGAGTGAATTGTACTGGGATGTCTACTCCTGGGAAGACTGCAGAGACACAGACCTGAATGCTCTAGACCAGCAAAAGCACCAGAACATCTGTTTTTCATAGAGGTGGTCACACTGGTTGATGATCAGTTAATCAAGTGTATTTGCATACCAACACCTGGCTGCTACTTATCCTCTTAATTGGAAGAAGTAGGATTGCACTTAGTTTTTCACAGGAATTGTGTGAAAACTTTCTTTTTCACATGACTAAATGTAGAACAGACTGTACTGTCTATGACATTTGTCACTGCTGGGCATGGAGCAACGTACTTTATACCCTAATTTAATTAAGACAAATTAGAAAAATCCATGGTGTTTGGGCTAGGAAATACACTGCTGGGATTTCTTCATAAAAATAAACAAAAAATCAAACTTTCCATGACTTTTATCTAAGGGCTTTAGATAAAGACTGACTACTTACAGCTTAGGTTCATTTGGGGTAAAGCAGGATAAACGGGGATGAAAGAGAGATGGAAGGGCATATGAACTGGGGGTTTGGGGAGGAGGTGATAAATGAGGAGATGAATAGATCTTGACATGGAAGGTGGAAAAGAGTGTCAGAGACATGTACAGAGGCTCTGAGAGAGAAAATGAGCTATGATATGATGAAGATATGACACACAGGACTACTCAAATCTTTCCAGGGTTGGTCAACTGACTAAGGAACATCTTATTCAACATTTAGGAGGAATGACACAACAGGGGGTTCAAATGAAAGAGGGATTCTCTTGCATAAGACAATCTGGAGGAAAGTTATACTGGGATGACTCATTTCTTTCAGGAAAGACACTGTTGATACAAGTTGGCAGTTTACCTGTTAATATCTCCTGCTGCTGCAGCACAGAGTTCTTGGATATTACTTACTGAACTGTGGACACTGGGTTTATTTTCATGGCTAGGATTTATTACACAGTGCTAGGGAACTCCCAAACTGGCTTGTTAAGTTAAGAATTTTTCATGAACACTTGAAAAAAGCACATTAAGGTTAAATGCAGATTCACATAAGCACATTAAACAAAGCAAATGCCTGCATACAAACAGATGTAAATCCAGACTTTTGCCATGCACACCACAGTGAACAAGTGGAAAGAAATACCCCCACATATACACACACACACACACACGCACACGCACACACACACACACACACCATGTGGACCAAAGCATTTCCTCCTGCCTTACCATGCATCATTTACAGCCCAGTTGACCGCAGCATCCTGGTGTTAAAGCCAGCAGCAGCAGCAGCAGCCAACACTTTCAATAATCAGCCTAATTGGGAGTGGTTTTAATGAGGGGGAATCCCTTTCTTTCTTCATCGCTAACTCCATTCTTCCTTCCAGACTAATAGTCAGAAGCACATTTCTCCAACCTCTTTCCTTCCCTGGCTTTGCTCTTTATGACCATATTACCAATATGTAGGTTTGTCTCCAGAGATGTGTCAGCAGACAGCCTAAAGACATTACACTGCTGAACTGTGAAATTCTGCCATAAGGAGGAGGAAAGGAACATTTATTAAATAAAGGGTGGGGTGTAGGGGATAAATGTGTGCCTGTGCTTATGAGCATGTATACCACACATGCAACATATTTACAAATAAGTAAACTAGAATGACAATAACATAACAGCTCATTCAGCTCAAGACCCCTCACAATTCATAGCTTATTGTAATGTGTGAAGTACGGAAAGACAGTGATAAAGTGAAAGTTATCTTTTCGTTGATTGTCTGTATTGCACAAACTAATAAGAATCAAAATCCACTCAGAGGTCAGTGAGTCTCACAAAAATTTATGTCAAGGACAAATTAATCTGGTTAACCACCAAATCAAAGTGTTTGAGTCCAGGAGTATTATGGCTACATGGTCAGTTGTAACCACGGCTTTAAAAAGCATGAAAATATGTGAACGCATCAGCATGTCATAGCATCGACTATATTATTAGTGTTAGCAAAATAGTATTAGGAAGGTACCAAGCACACTTTCCTAATGTGCAAGTCAGCCACTAGGAACACTCCCTCCATGACCATGACCAATAAGATCACGACCATCACCATCTAACAGGATAGAAGTGGTATGCAGCATATGTGGCAAGTGGTATTAGCAGCAGGTCTACCATCTAAAAGAAGGGAGTCACTGAAAATCTGACTGAACGAGAGGAATAGTGAATATTCCATCATCTGGCATCTGAACCTTCAAGTTTTCCACTTGTAAAAATGGGAAGTTATGCCGATTGTATTCGCAAACTCAATCATCGGTCACCTGAACCTAATGTTATTCCTACGCCACAGCTCTTTAGGTGACCCATTAGGTGATCATTGTGTGCAAGTTTCACTAATGTTTGACCAATACTCTAGAAGTAGCAGCAATTTCTATAGAAAATGAAAAATGCCTGTAAAACAACAACCCTTGATCTTGGGCACAGTTTGGGTGAAGACCTATTAGGTGATCATTATGTGCAAGTTTAACTGAAATCTGACCAATAAATCTGAGGGGAGTTGCAATTTTGTAAATTGTGGACAGATGGATGGACAGACAGATGGACGCCTTGCCATGGCATTAGCTCACTGGTCCTTCCGCTGTATGAGCTAAAGATGATGGGAAGAAATTAAAGGAGCGCAGGCAGCTTTTTGGACTGTCTTGATTTCAGACACATGGTTGTGGTAAGATAGATGATAAATATTGGAGGCCATTGGACAGACAGTTGTCAGCAAATCATCACTTCCTTACAATACAAACACAGACATACTGTACATGTACACTCATACTTAAGAAAAAAGGAAAGTAAATCAAGAAGTTACTTTGGAAGTAAAACAGTCACTTTTTTTAAATGTGCCTGATATCTGCCTGAATTTATAAACCTTACTGAAGTGGTCACAAATAAACACAAGCAGTCAACACTTATATCCCTGTTATATCCCAGCTTCAACTAGTGAGGAACAAACAAAATAAAAATATACAACCTACTAAAAACCTGGATTTGGTCCTTGAGTGAGTGGCTGAGATGCAATAATTGAACCACATTAAAATAAAAATAAAATGAATTAACTTATAGTTGTGCACCTCATGCTGTCGTAGTAAGACTACCAGTAAACCGCTCCACACACACATATCTATTGCAAGCTAATGTACAACCTTTGACACTTGAGGAACCAAGTGGGTGGTGGGGAAAGGGTGGGTGGAAATCTTCCTAAAGTGAAATACATCTCTGGCAAACACTCTGGTAAGATTAGATAGGATTGGAGACTGATTTACCATGTTGGTTTCTCCCTGGCAGACGTTATCTGACCACTGCATGGCTGATTTATACTCTGCAACGTGCTGGTATCAATTAGAAGAAACCTAAAGGAGTCATTACATAACCAGCAGAGGTCCCCGAAGACCTTCTGGGATGGTAAGAGTAATAGGAGTAATATACTGTCACTCACCACAGAAATACACTACTCAGTCACCACAAGACCACTATAGGACGCTAGAGGAAACTGGTTTTGTAGCAGGGGACACTATCGGCCAAAATAGCACAGCGCAAGAAGCTGTGTGTCATCCAAGCCATTATGAATGCAGTAAATATGGGTTTAATGCAAGCTGCAGGGCGTAAGCAGATTATGCATGCAAGCTATGTATTAATTTCAGCTCTAAATGTGAGCTCGACATCTTTTCTCCCCCGCAACTTTTCAGGGTACGATATTCTATTAGCCAGCCTAAGGCTAATAGGCTCTGACAAATTATCAGGTTTTAAGTCGAATTTGAGCCATCTTTTTTCACAGGGCTTCAGGCTCATTTTGTATGTTTTCAAATGTAACTCAATAGGAAATGTCTCTCATTCTCTGGCTACTGCAATAGTGTGTGGCAGTCTGTGTGTACGTGTGTGTGTGTGTGTGTGTGTGTGTGTGTGTATATGTGTTGGCAGGATAAGCTGGATGTACAACAAACAATGTCCTCCTGGAAAAGTGAAAGAAAGTGAAAGAAAAATGAATACCTGTTAAGAATTACATTACCCTGGCGAACTAATAGCAATGACAGAAATAAAGCGAAAATATCAACAACTGGTAGCTTCATATGAGAAACTTATGACCTTAACTGACCTATGTGCTTAGACTGTTTCAACTGTATGAATTGTGATTTGTTGCAGGTCCCCTCAGTGGTGGTAACATCACACATATTTATGAAGATGTAGATTTGTGATGCTTTAAACTAATTGCATTATTCTCTTTGGTTCACAGTCACTTAGACAATTTTCTACAATACTGTTCAGTCAGTACGGATTCACGGCTGAAATTTTGCACAAACAGCTGGGCACCTTTAATAACCAATAAACAGCAACTTAGATTCTGAGTAAGCAGAAACGTGTTGGTAAATACCTGGACAGACCTCTGTTCCCTCCTTCATATCTTCTCTGTGACATAGTTCTATTATTATTGCATACAATATTATTTATTAGTCGAGTTAGCTTGCCAAATCACAGCAGATAAACATAAATCTTGTTTTGGCTTTGCTTAACTCAGCTGCATTTTCCTGACCACTGAATTAGAAATAATGTGATAAATGGAAGAGAGTGGCGTTCTTTCAGCAGAGCAAACAAACTGACATGATCATAATTCAAAGATTGGCCAGGGAAACAAAATAAAAACTTGCACTGAAAAAAGGAAATAAATAAATAATGGGGAGCTTTCACTTTGTTCCACCATAAGCTGCTTTCCTTTACAATTGTGCTGGAGTAAATCACCATGCAGAACCTGGGGGTCTCCACAAACAAGGCATCAAGAAGAAACCTGTGCATGTGTACTGTATGCACAGAAAAAAAGCACGCTATAGGAACAGGGTCGGCCAGTGCGTGGGTACGTCTGTTCCTAAGAAATCAGGGGCACTCCAAGACAGAGAGCTGAGAGATTAGGGAGGGTCTTGTTTCATGGACCCCAAGACATCTGTTCTCTCTCTTTTGCGCACCTCCCTCCTTTCTCTCATTGAACTATAAATGCCCCCCTACCTTGGGGAGTGGTGAGTCGTGGATGGAGGGAGGAATGTGGGGCTTCCACTTGCTTTTCATTAACACAGGATCTGGTAACACACCTCACTGTCAACCTAATCCCCTCTCTCTCCATCTTGTCCCCTGGCAGAGAGGGGGTTGCCATGACCAGGTACAGAGCCCCAGATGTTCCATGGATGATGAAGACAGGGTGGGATGGAGTGAGTGTAATGACATGTACTGAAGGGATCTTGCTTACTGGCCACAGTGTAGCCTGCCTGTGCTCTCTTTTCCCTTCTCTCCTGTATATGTCTGCATGTATCTTTTCTTTCTCTACCTTTCCTTGCTGTGTGCAACGTTCTTACAGGCTCTCGCTTCAGCCCGGTTTATAAATTATGTGAAACCATTCCGCTCAGTTTGCCCAGTCATGACTTATTTTCAATAAATCCCCTTTTCAGCTCCCTCTCTCTTTCACTGCATCTGTTTTAATTAATCTGCTTTAATTTTTTCTCCCCCATTACTTTATCCTCAACACCCCTTGCTTCTCTTCTTTCACAACTCCTCCTCCCTCTTCCTCCCTCTCCTGTTTCTCCTTACACACACTGGCCTCAACACAATGTCTGCTCAGGATTTGGTCCATCAGTCTTAGCCTGCCACTGAGGACCAGCACAGCAACAGCAGCAGCAACAGTAGTGATACATACTGTAGAAGTAGTAGTACTACATTCTCCTGTCTTACATCTCTCATGTACAGCTACTCCCAGGGGGGTAATTCCTGCTGACTTATTGTGGCAGCTCAAAGGCTCAACCTTACAGAATGGGAATCCCAACCTTTATCTTTGGAAAATTCCAAGGTATCCATTTTCCAAGGCACAGAGCAGGCCAGAGTGGTGAGTGATGGAGGCAGTGCAGCTAAGGCTAAAAGTCAGCAGATACATCTAATGTCACTAGCGATCAGTCTGTGTAATTGGAGACACTTTGTCTCCTTTCAGTGGCAACAAATCTGGAAACGCTATGTGAAGACGCCCTTAGGGAAAATAGCTGTGTGTGTTGTGACAAAGATCTATAAGTGCACTTAAGTTGTCAAAAAATTAAATAAATAATTTAAAAAAACAAACAGGTGTGAGAACATGCTACACAAAAGAGTAACTTTTGACATTTGCTTTAAAGTTTTACCCCAAACAAATAAGATTTTCTTCACAGGCATTTAGTGCCATGTACATTTTTACAAATTTCCCATGTGGTACTCAAATCATGTGTTCCGAGACGAAGCACTGAAATGAAAAATCCGAATCTTTAATGAGATCTACACAGCGGATCTAAAACATCTCAGGTATTTCAGAAAGCACTCAAATATGATATAAGAGGAGCTGAACAAAACGTCTGCGGCACATGATGACAACATTAGTTTTATGGCAGTTGTTATAATGTCTTGTTCAGAACAGACATACATGATGTTATTTTTTTTGAGGCGTAACAACAACGACTATTTCAAGCAGTTTGGGGCCAAACTGAGGATGAATGATCCAGTGGATGTCAATAAACACCAGTGGTCCTGATCCTCAAATTTTTATTTGCCTCTAGTCAGGCTGTAATGCCTTGAGAGCAACAGTGGCTTGGTTTCAGTGTGCTGGTAATTGTGGAGAAAACAATATCCATGAAAAGACAGCTCACGACAAATCAATCTGTACTTCCTGTGTTTACTGTAAACAAATCAAAGAGCTATTGTGAACAAATCTCTTGAAAAGTATTACTGTGTGCAAAAGAAAGAGTAATAACTATAAATAGTAGAGTCATTTGAAAGCTAAGTGAGTGGGAGAGGATTAGCTTTCATACTAGCGCTATTGTCTCTAAACTTGTTTTTTTCCATTGCATTGCACACACAGTTTCAACAGTGTTTATCAAAGTCAACACATCAAAGATGGATGAAAGCTGAAAGCTGGTGAAAATCAGCGCAGGGCAGCAGCACTGAGTATTGTGTCACCGTGCAGTTATGCAGATTCAAGTAAACAAAGTGCAAATTGTTTGAGGTTTTAATTAACATTTTTGACAATCATTTTATCTGAAGTAACCCTATATAACAACATCTGTAAAACAGATGCAGGCACTTAGGGAGCCTTGTTTCAGCTTGTCCACGTCCTTCTGCAACCCCAGTGAACAGAGGATGCTCAGTGGCACTGAGTGAAAAACCATCTACCTGCAAAACAATTAGTCAAAGTGTTCCTCTTCATCTCCTGCATGCTGCATGTCAGCTTCTCTTTTATCCTTCTGTTTCCATCTACTGTCCAATTTAGAAGACATGCCAAAAAAGAGCAAAACTGAAAAACAAACTAAGAATCCCTCATCATCTGTTATAGTGCGCCAGCTCACACCCAGCTGTACAAAGAAATTGGAAGCACTTTAATTTACATTAGTGTTAGCAGTTCTGATTGTCACAATGGAAACACTGTGAAGCCCCCTGGATAATAGTCAGTGTTGATGAAGGCAGGGTTTGGTTTTAACACAAAAACAAACATCTTGCCCTCACACACATTCATACACAAATGCATGAAAAACATCTTTTTCTCTCAGGTCCTAATGCACATATCCATGTAATCAAATACATGCAGTCCTACAACAACTTTAGACCCAAGGCTAATACAAACATCTCATTTTACAGTTTACTGACAAAGTCTGTTTTTGGCAGGTGAGCGCTTTTCTACCACATGTGAAAAACAACAATATTCCAAATAATAATGGAAGCAATACTGCAATTTGGTTCCCAATCATTCACCAGTGTGAGTGAATGACAGCATGTAAGGTCTTCCAAACAGTATGGAAAGTGGAAAGTTTGACTGAAGGCTACGCAATGACATACCGATCAATAAATATCCCGAAACCACAACTCAAATACACTGAGCCACTTTACTAAGTACACCAATTAAATTGTTCGTTAACGCAACAAATATCTAATCAGCCAATCACATGGCAGCAACTCAATGCATTTAGGCATGTAGACACGGTCAAAATGACCTTCTGAAGTTCAAACCGAGCATCAGAATGGGGAAGAAAGGTGATTTTAGTGATTTTGAATGTGGCATGGTTGTTAACGCTAGATGGGCCAGTTAACTGCTGATCTACTGAGATTTTCCCACACAACCATCCTTAGAGTTTACGGAAAATGTTCCAAAAGACAGAAAATATCCAGCGAGCGGCAGTTCTCTGGGCAAAAATGTCTGGCTGAAGCCAGAGTTCAGAGAATAGCCAGACTGCTTTGAGCTGATAGGAATGCAACAGTAATGTACATAACCAATTGCTCCAAACAAGGTATGAGGAAGAGCATCTTTGATCATACAACAAAATGAACCTTGAAGCAGAAGACTACACCAGGTGTCACTCCTGTCAGCTAAGAATAGGAAACTGAGACTTTAAAGCCCTGATCCCAAGTATGTAACAGTGATTCCAAATCAGTGACATGAAATTCATAATGAACTGCTGCAGAATTAAGGAAACAGATAAGAAAAGGTTATAATACATTTATGGCTTCCAGCAGACCATTATGGAGTGGTTATATACAGATTCAAAATGCGATGATGTATTTAGGAAACAGAATGAAACTTTTTAGAATTCACATAACATGTTACTAGGTATTTACGACTTTCAAGAGGCAAGGTGTAGTACTTGCCTCCCAACTGCTTTGTGAACAGTTGCGATACTTTATTGAGGGAAAAAAATTGTTGAAAAAGCCCAATGTGGTAGCAAAAGATTAGGGGGCATTGCACCACTGTGACATGTTGTGGTTTGTGAAATGATAACCATTCATGAATGGTTTAGAAATTTCAAAACTGGCAACCCAACTTCGATCACAATAAGAGGTTTTTAAGAAGTCTTGCAAATCATTTCGACACTCAGCCAATTCAATCTCAAAGTACTCATGACGTGTCTATGTACTGAATTAGAATATCTGGGATTTGGGCCTAATTCACAAGGGCTCACCAAAATTGGACGATAAAAGATTGTAAAAAAAAATTGCCTTTTATGATGAGTCCCAATTTCTGCTGTGACACTTGGATAGTAAGGTCAGAATGTGGTGTAAACAACAAGCATACATGGAGCCACCTGCCTTGCGTCAGCGATTCAGACTGCTGCTGCTGGTGTAACAGTGTAGGGGATCAACTCTTGGCATTTCTTGGGCCCTTTAAAACCAAGTGAGCATCATTTAAAAGACCAGACCCCTTGAGTACTGTTGCTCACCATGTCCATTCCTGTATGCCCACAGTGTAAACATCTTTTGATGGCTGTTTCCAGCAGGATAATGCATCATGTCATGAAGCTCAAACCACCCCAAACGGATTTCTTGAGCACAACTATGAGTTGTTCACAATCACCAGAGCACCTTTGGGATGTGGTGGAATTGGTGATTCACATGATGAATGTGGAGCTGACATATCTGCTTCAACTGTGAAATGCTATCATGTCAGTATGGACCAAAATCTGTGAGGAATGGTTCCAGCACCTTGCTAAATCTGTGCCAGGAAGAATTTAGGCAGGTCTGAAGAAAAAAGGGGTCCCAACTCATAGCAGAGACATAGCAAGATGTATCTAATAAAATGACAGGTGAATGTAGATGCAGACACTCACTGATTACTGTAACAAAATGAATGTATATGTCTGCTGTTGAATTAAATACATTCCAACATAGTTCTAATTGTTTTTAACGGGAAAGAATAACAAATGTAAGAGTGGTGACCTCTTTAGAGTTGATCCACATGAATACATGTTGGGTTGCATAGGGACATAAAACAGAACAATTTGATCTGCACTACATTTTCATATAGGATATGTGGAGCTCTGTGCAAGTGTGTTCATTTCTGTTGGCTCAAATGCTGAGTTTGGGTACTAGACAAATGACACACCACAGAAAAGTGTGTACATTTAGTGCAATGTATTACAGAGTCTCAAAATGTTGTTACTTCTGCCAAACAGAATGAAGTCATGACAGCTGTTTCCAACATAGCTCCACCTGTTTCAAGAATTTCCTTGAAGCAAGTGGCAATATCTTGAAATATAGCAGAATGAGATGGATCACCAGTTTGATGTTTTTCAGTTATTACAAAAAGAACATGCAACAATGAGTCATTTAAAGTCCAGGCCCACTTTCAGCAATCTAAACTACAAAATCTTGTAAAACAATGACTTCCAGTTCATTTTTCCCACTGAACTTCGATGTTCACGATGTAAGCTAAGCCTAAGTAATACAACAACCTGTTACCTGTTAGTTACCTGGTATAACGGATAAATAATATAATGGATAAGGACGCTGAAGACGGAGCTGTCTGGCAGAAGGAAGAGAGGAAGACCACAGAGAAGGTTCATGGATGCAGTGAAGGAGGACACAAAGAATGGTAAAAGGAGGTCATTCCTCACCACAACAGCCCTACACAATGACTCTTTGTAATGATTAATGACCTATGACTAATGTTAATGATTTCTTTGTTTTGTTTCTGCAACAACATAATTTCCCTTTGGGATCAATAAAATGTTATTCCATCTAATTCAATGCAGAGGGTTAGTGTGACAGAAGAGGATGAAAGGGATCAAATGAGATGGAGGCAGACGATCTGCTGCAGTGACCCCTAAAGAAGCTGAAAGAAGAAGATCTACTGCATTTTTCCCCTGTGTGCCACTCAAATGCTTCTGATCAAATGACCTAGATTTTTCTCCCTTTATTAAAAACAAATTAGTCTACTCACCATCTATCCTTGGGCCTGTCTTCATATTCAGACTTCCCGTCATGGCCGACACTGATATTGTCATACTGGGCCTCAATGGATGTGCCTCAGTTTCCAGGACTACTAAAATCTGGGCTGTCTGAAGAGAAACCTTGTTGAAGGTCAGTGCCAGGGCCCCGACACTGCTGGCTTTACTCAGGGAGGAGCCTTGTTGGTGTGGGTTTAAACGAGATGGAAAGGCCCTGTGAAGTGCCTTCATAGGGGAAGAATGTGGGGTGGAGGAAGCAGACGGTGGCTTACTGGAGCTGCCCCATGAATGGTTTGGTAAGATTTTGTTCAGGTAGGCTTTGGCCTGTTCCAGCTTTGCCAAAGTGGGGTTGATTTTCAGAGGACGTGATAGCTCCATGTTTAGCTCAGCTGTGGAGAGAACAAAAAAAGATGAGAGACACGAAAGGACAACCCCCCCTAAACAAACAAAATTAAATAGAATTACTCAAACTGTGCTGTCAGCAAAAACTTTGCAAACAACAACTCTCTCTGGACATGTGCTTGTGCTCATCCTGACTTGTATTTATGAAGTGCTGAGTGATACAGAAAACTAGGCAGGAAGCAGAGCGAGCAAAGCTGTTGGGCAGGTAATAAAAACATAACTTTATTAGTGGGGAAAAAACCAAAACTACCTCACGACAGAAGTATACACACAAGTAGAAACACTATCTGGATCTATGTGGGTTTTGTGTGTGTTCTTTTCACATTTATGAATAGGGAATTAATAATTCATGTGTATATTTTTTTTAAGGATTAAAAATATTGTAACAGTTCAGTCTTGCTAGAACAGAGACTCTTAAACTATGTCAAACTGAGAATTGAAATTGAATAAATTCACTGTTGGCTGGGGCATCTGCTCTTTAAAACCTGCTCTTGAAACTTGGAAAAACTTTATAAATTTGATAAAATTCATTTGGGGGCTTTAAGACAAGGCGAGCTTCATCACTGTCCCACTGAGCAAATTTTCAGCTATCTGACCCGTGGGATGCTAAATGGTGCTGTAACTCATAAATCAAACTTCACTTCTCTTCTAATCACTCAACTTTGCATGCAAACTGTTAAAGGACAGCTGGGTCCGGTCTCAAACTCTTTCTTCTTCTCGTCTTAGATGGACACATATGCACGCACAAATTCCTGGTCGTCTCATTGTAACATCCCAACATGACACTGCAGAATAGCAGAGGAGAATGTTTTCTTCGTGCCAGCCACATAAATCTGGGACCACTCTCTCTTGTTAAGTCTCTCTCTCAGTCTCTGGTGCACTGCAGCCTTCAAACACTCGACTGGAATTTACAGAGACACATGAATTAACTCAATGCCGTTTTACACCACTTCCATTATCCCATTTTTCCACTTGGTCATGATGATGAGAGAGGGAAGCAGCCGAAAACTAGCACAGCTGTTTTTCATGGTCTCATCAAGGCCCCAGTGTTTACGGCATTTTAAGGGTTTTAGGCCTCCTGTCTGCCTCCTTCCCAGGTAATGCACTGACTGACATGAATGGGAACACTGGCAAGAGTGGCAGGCCAGCATGCATGCGCACACAGACAGACATGAACACACAGACTCTGCCTTCAGCGCTCTTTCTCTCAATTCAGTGGAAGTCAGGCACATGGTCAAATGGAAGAATGACTGGAGAGATGAACTAGAGGAAGGATAAATGGAATTTGCTATGCAATGTAGCTTATCATTTCCACTTGACTTATCACCAGGAAACTTTCCAGTCGTGGAATAAATAGCTGTATGCAGCTGTTCATCCAGGTTCCTCGGTTCCCACCCTATGTTCTTTCACCCTTAAATTCTCTCCTCCTCTATTTCATCATCAGTCCCATCTTTCTTCTTCTTCTTCTCCTCTCTTGCTCAGTCATTTCTATCTTTTACTTTTCCTCCACCCGCAACCTAATCAACCCCTCTCCCTTTTGTAATCACATAAAGATGTCTCTGATCAACCAGCCAGGGCCAGTGCCATGGCCTGGGCCTTGCCTGGCTCCCGGCACATGGAGACCTGGTCCTGATTATCGTTGTCTCCCTCCCAAAGTTCCTCTCTGCCCCCACCCTGAAAACCCACCCTATCTTCTGACGCAGGCTGATCTTAAGTGATGGCAAAGGATTTTTTTTTTTTTTTCTACCTGTTTAACTGATCTGACACTCACCTGGTCAGAGTGAGCAGCACCAATGATACAGCTCACTATAATCCAAAACAAAATTTCAAGACTGCAATTATAATGAGAGAAATTTATATTTCACAAATACGGTTGAATTTTATTTTTGTTTGTGTGCTTCTGCAAGGAGAAGTCCTGATTATATTCTGTGCATTTTACTGCCTCAGCAGGCTGACACTTGGAAAAACTGATTCCAGCAAATTCAAAATTATATACATTTTTATTTAATTGTTTTTTTTTTTTTTACCAGGGGAGTCCCATTGAGATTAAAAATCTCTTTTACAAGGGTATACATACACGGGTATGGATTTATTCAGCATATCTGCAGAAAGAGTGAAAACCTTCAGAGTCTTGTGTGAAATAAACTACTAGCCTTTTATTCCACCGTGTGTTAACTGTACGTTTTGCATGCTTCCTGCTTCACATGACCTGACCTCAAAAACTATACATAGCATATTAAAGACATTTCTGTATTTAAACACTCCTTAAGGGACTGACTGTTTAAAGGAAAAATGCTTCCTCTTTATAGTGTGAAATGACTGCATGCTAATCATCTGTGTATCTGTGCTGTGAGTACTGTGAACCAACTCTCAATAGAGCACTCTAGAAGGAAGTGGGCCACGGCATCTGTACAGCTTCCCCTCAGTTTTATCCAACAACTGCTGTAGCAGATTTTTACTGCAGTGGAGTGATGCCAAGAGATGAGTTTCTTGCAAGAGTTTAGATAATGGCTACATATGGAATACAACTGTATCATATCCCCAAATTTGGTTTTTCTTTTCTGGAGCTGATTCGTCAGTGAGACACAGAGACCGCTATAGGAACATATGATTTCACTAGGAAACCAAAACCTCTCAACAGGAAAGAAAGGCCTACAGGTTTTACAGACGGAGCTGCAAATTCTATATTTATGGACCAACATGTGACACAGTGCTCCAGCAAAGACCTCTCTCGACCATATATACTGTCAAGTGAAAGAAAAGTGTAAATGTCACTCTTATTTTGAACTGCTTTAAGTGTACCAGTAGAGGCCAAGAGAGACTGAAGATTCTTTGAAAAGGCAAGAAATACAAATTATTGAAGGAAATGTGGTGAAAGTTTCATCACCAAGTGAAAGAAAACTTTAACAGCACTGAGATTCACACACACACACACACAAGTGATTTCACTAGAAACACTCTGACCTCTGTAATAAAACTGACAACTACTTTAGGCTGGAGACTGTCAGTGGAAGGCCTGTGCAAAGAGCAAGCGTCAGGCCTGGAGGCTGAGAGGTGGTGCCGATGCTTGCATACCTTTAACTAACAGGCCTTAATGTGAACAGCCTGGAGGGAATCATAGACTGGCCCTTCTCAGGTGTCAGCCTCTAGAGAAAGTGGAAGATCAAGGTCTAACAGAGCTGGGCACATACGCACACCCCTCTGCCAAGTGGTGGAGGAGATCAAATATGTTTATTAGCCAGGTTACTGTGCCTTTTTGGTGAGGTCATGCATGACGTCGTCCTCACTTTGAACCTGGCATTGGGGATATGTGATTGTGTGCAACCACTACAAACATTGTTTTCATTCCCACTCCACCTTTGAATTCTCTAGCTGACTTTCATGCTTGACACTTGACAGCGGAAAGCCCGTGTCAGACACAGGTGGCAACGTGTCGAATTACACAGGACCTGTATATGCATGTGCATGTGTTTCTGTCTGTGTTTGGAGGGGCCAATGATGTTTTGGGGGGCTATCTGCTGAACCGCACCATTACAAAATAGTCTCATAGCAAGGAAGGCCAGTGACATGTACCTCAAATGGCATCTGACTTGAATTAGAGAGGTTTTGGATGGTTCGGAAGGGCACAAGCTTGTATACAGTAACTGACAACATTTCTACAAACTCTCCCTTGACGGGAACCAGGGACACAGGAGAGTAATGTTTCCAATTTGTTCTAGCTAATCTATCACCTGCTGCTTCTCTGTGAAGGAAAGGCAGATCTCTCATCTCCAAGTGGTAGCGGTTATATTTCTGGACTTGCTAGACTAGAAATGAGTAGGGAAGATGAGGAGGGAGGGAAAGTATGTGGATTTGTGTGTTCACTGGTCAGTCACTGAACCGCTACTCAAACTGAAAAACAGACCCACCCAACCCTTTATCATGTATGTGTTTGCTAGTCAAGCCTTGAACTCTACTAGTTCTGAAAAATCTGGCTTCCTGTAAGCATCTGCATTAGTTGTGTTTATGTGAGAGCATGCGTGTGTTTGATGAGCGGCTGCTGTATGAGGGTCAATGCTGAAACACCATCCAGTTTAGAGTACACATGTTACAAGTGTTTCCCACTCAGCATCCTTGGGAGGGCAGCTTTGATTGGTGTTGCTGAATAAATGCTGCTGAAATTGCGAGCATATTGCTGTAAACACACGGCAAGACATGGCCTCACAGTGGTCTGCTCTCCGTTTGTGCCTGGTTGAGATAAATCAAATGTGAAGCACTGTCAAATCAAAGCAGGGCTGCCAAACATGATACACATCGCAGCACACACACACTGACAGTTATAAAGACTTGCACAGACAAATAAATCACCTGTAAAAACAACAGGAAGCAAATTAATAAAATGCTAAAAGCACTTGTTTTTCCTAATCCTGGCTTCAACTAGTCAGCCCTAGTCTAGACATTTCCTGAACTACTTCGTAAGTCCTTCTTTATGATTACAAAAGTTATTCTTACCATTAGATCTATACGTTTTGGACCAATAACACAAGTTTTGCCTTTGTACACCGCCGCAATTGATTTTAAATCAAACTGAAGAACAGATTTTAGGCTTTAATTCAAGGAATTAAAAGAATTACATTAACCTTTTTGCAATTGCAGCCATTTTTATACATAGTCTCTCATTTTTGGAGTAATGGGATGATTGATTGACAAGCAGTTTCATGACCAGGCGAGGCCTCATTATTTCATAACAAACTAAGCAGATAAAAGATCTGGAGCTGCTTTTAAGTGTTGAACTTGCATTTGGAGACTCCTCACTAAAACTCTCAATATGAGGTCCAAAGAGATGTTGATATAGGTGAGGGAGGCCATTAGTAGCCTGAAAAACTGATGGTGGAGTACCTAAATCAGCAATCTGGAAAAATATTTTTTAAAAAATGTCCTGGCCAGGGCATCTAAAGTGGATGATCGCAGAATTCTCGACTTAGTTAAGAAAAACCTTTCAAAATGTCTACTCAAGTCAAGAATGCACTCAAGGAGGTAGGTGTATCATTGTCAAAGTCTATAATCCAGACACGCATGAATGTAAATAAAGAGGATTTACAACAAGGTGCGAACCACTAGATACACTCAAGATCGGGAAGGCAGATTAGATTTTGCCAGAAAATATCTAAATGAGCCTGCTCAGCTATGTAAAAAATGTTTGGACAGATTAAACAAAGATGTACTTGTAGCATAATGATGAGAAGCGTAAATGGAGAAGAAAAGGAACCAAAGCATACATCATCTGTCAAACATGATGGAGGTAATGTGCTGGCATGGGCATGTATGGCTGCCAGAGGAATCGGGTCACTAGTGTTTACTGATGATGTGACTGTTGATAGAATCAACAGGATGAATTCTGACGTATACAGGGTTATACTCTGCTCAGGTTCAGTCAAATGCTACGGAACTGATTGTACAGCGCTTCACAGTGCAAATGGCTAATGACCCAAAGCATACTGTAAAAGCAACCCAAGAGCTTCTCAGGGCAAAGAAATGGGATATTCTTCAATGGGCAAGTCAGTCACCTCATCTCAACCCAACAGAGTAGCTTTCTAGTTACTGAAGACAAACTGAAGGCAGAGAGACCCACAAAAGACCACTAGCTACAGTAAAGGCCTGGCAGAACATCTCAAGGGTGGAAACAGACTATGATGGTGGCCATGGATTCTAGACTTGAGACAGTCATTGAGTACAAAATAATGCTAGCATGTCCCATTACTTTTGAGCCTCTGAAAACGGGACTATGTATAAAAATGGCTGTAATTGCTAAACAGTAAATGCAATTCTTTTGTCCAACCCTTGAATTAAAGCTGAAAATCACTGTTTAATTTCAAGTCCAAGGTGGTGACGTACATACGTAACATTATTAAAAAACGTTATTGTCCTAAACCCTATTGGACTAATTGTATTTGTCTTTGTACTGTCTAAATAATGGAAATAAGGATTTTTAACAAATATGGTACATGGATTATACTGCTCTGCGTAACTTCTTCCTTTTCTCCCCCATCCTTGAACAGGATAATTATCTGCCCCAGATAGTCGTCCAACTAAAATGCACACAGTTGAAAATGTGTGTAGGCATGCATGAGTTACTGTGTGTGTGTAAGACTGTGTGGTTAAAGGGGTGAAGGAGAACCAGTAGCATGTGTGGTCAATTCTAGAAATTTCCAGCAGGGCCTGACCTGGAGCAATCTCATATGAGCCTGGATCCTGTCTGAGTCATTTGGTACGGTGTTGTTTGTATGTACGTGTGTGTGTGTGTGTGTGTGTGCGCGTATGCAAAGAGCATGAATGTGACTGATTGTGATTGAAGTAATCCTACTGAGAGAGAGATAGCTCAGCTCTTATTAGTTCAAGGGAAACACCTGACTGTAATTTCACATTATTGGCGTCTCCACTTCAAATGCACTCAGGAATCTGATATAACTGCAGTATAATTATCATTAGAGATAGAACCCAGTTCAGTGAAATGGACAGGTATCCTACAAATAAATTACATAAAGTTTCAAAACCAATATGCAGTTTCTAATAGAGCAATAAACAAAAACTAAATCTATTTAATGCAAGTAAGATAATACAACTAAACTATTACTGCTCTTCTCTTTTCCACAGGAAGATTAGAGGTCAGTGCAAACTGATGTTGAAGGACAGTGTCTTTCCACTTGCTATTCCAACCTGCCTCTCCCGTATACATTGAGAGGAATCATATTTACCATGTATGCATAAAATTTGGCTTTGATTATGTAATTCAACCTCTTGCAAAGGTCATGCTTCATGCAATTTGGTTAATGGTGTCATTTAATAGACCTGGTAGTGTTTGGTTGTACTGGGAGATTGGTGGGGTGTACAGAGAGCTGCATTGTATTGTGTTGCGAGATTCCAGGTGGACAGAGAAGCCGAGGGTTTTCAGCTGACAGCAGGAAGTGATGCATGTGGGAGCAAGGGAGTGATAGCTTTGCTTAACTATCATCAATAACACCTACAGTCCATCCTGGAGCTGACTGTATACACGCACAGTATGTGTTCATGATTGTATGCATATGGAAGAAAGACAGCTTATATGTTAAAGTATGTCTGTTGTTAGGTGTCAGTGTGTACGCATCTGCAACATCTGGACAGGGTTCAGGGAGCTGAACTCTGAAGGATGTCCTGCGCCTACACACACTCATAGGGATAAAATGGTCGTGCACACTGAAACTCAAAGGCCCACTCACTTTTATTTATTGTGGCTGTATTTGGGTTGGATGTCAAACACACCCTTAGGTCAACAAACTTAGCTTAAAGCTACTCATATGGATATCATATCTGTCTAAAATTAGAGCGCAGGACCCAATGAAAGGCAAACTTATGGGAACACGAGACTACACATTTAAACCCACAGGAGCTTGCACTCTGATGTTCAAAGAGAGTGACATTGGTGATATCAGTGGTTTTCTGTAGCAAACATTTATTTAGACTGTTCATCATGTGCTCAGCAAAAAAAGATGACTGCTGTGTTTCTCTCTGAGACTGTACAATAGATACAATCTTAAGAAAATTCTTGTCCACTTCAGAAGAACACTTCCACAATAATGGGACACTGTTTCCATTTTTGGGTGTCCATTGACGTTTTTATGATGAGAAAATTCTGTATGGGTGCAACTGAGCACAAACTGGCTGGTGGCATGCCGCACATTAGGGAGGAATTATTTAAAATAACATATCTTTAACCTGAATACGACACACTCACACTACCTAAATCAAAGAAGTATAACCCTGACTCCAAAAAGCTTGGAACATTGTGTAAAATATAAGTAAAAACCCAGTGTAATGATTTGCAAATCTCAAACAATGATTTTATTCACAAAAGAACATAAAAACATCAAATATTGAAAGTGAGACCTGTTACTATTTCTTGAAAAATACTAACTCATCTCAAATTTGATGGCAACAGCATGTCTCAAAAAAGTTGGGACAAGGGTAATAAAAGGATGGAAAGTGGTAGCAAAAAGAAAAAACTGGAGGAACATGTTTGAACTAATTAAGCTATTTAGCAACAAGCCAGTAATGTGATTGGGTATAAAAAGAGCACCTGAGAAAGGCAGAGTCTTACAGTGAGCAATCTGTGAGCAACGCATCTACAATGTCAAAATAATGTTCCTCAGCATAAAGACTTTAAATATTTCGTAATCTACAGTACATAAAATCCTCAAAAGATTCAGAGAATCAGGGGACACAGCTAAAAACCAATACTGGATGCTGATGATCTTCAGGCCCTCAGGTGGCACTGCATTGCACTCAGGCATGATTCTGTCATAGGAATCACTGCAGGCGCAGGAACATAATTTTTGAGACACGTTGCTGACATCAAATTCGAGTTGAGCTAGTATTTTTCATAAAAAAGTAGAATGTCTCAC
Source organism: Etroplus canarensis (assembly GCA_015106775.1). Taxonomy (NCBI): domain Eukaryota; kingdom Metazoa; phylum Chordata; class Actinopteri; order Cichliformes; family Cichlidae; genus Etroplus; species Etroplus canarensis. The sequence goes on along the minus strand of VUQH01088571.1, from coordinate 24,215 downwards.
TTTCAACATCTGTTTTCTATGTTCTTTTGAGACTAAAATACTGTTTTATGAGATTTGCAAGTTATTGCATTGTGTTTTTATTTGTATTTTTTAGAGGGCATGTGTGCACTGTCACTGTTTCATAATGGTGTCCATTAATGTGGATCAATGTAAAATGTGTGCTCTAAACAATATCTTTTCTTGAATGAATATATAAAGCATGGGTTCCCACCTGGTCCATTTAGGAAATCTTTAATCTGGAGGCAGAGCAGAGGGGGAGGAATACCCGTTTTACTGTCCACCTCTCCTGCAACTGTCTGAAGCCAAATCACACTGTAGTCCAGAGATTCAGGCAGAGTTTTTCCTGGGTCTGAACAGAATGAGTTAGATAAAGAGATAAAGAGAAAGAAAGAGGAGAGAATGGGCATGTATATCAAAATACAAAACATTAGGATATTTCACATTTATTAGTCTGTGTGAAAATGAGTTGGAAAAAAGTTACATTTACCCCGGTTCTACATCCTAATCACAACTTCCAAATCTGAACCCCCAGCCAAACTCTGGAATTTGTTTTTACAGCTCTCTCTCACCTAGACACTTGTAGTCAGTAGCTACTCCTCTTAAGGCTACATCAAACACAGACAGCTCCATCCTCTGCTTGCGATGGTGACAACTGAGCAGAGCAGAAGGCTGCATCACCTGCAGGTACAGGAGGGGCTCCAACACCTGGTCCCCAGCCCCTCTTCTCCCTGGCTGCCTTACTATGGTAACACCAAGTGCTTGGCGGGCTGAGGAGCGGGTGGGAGTAGGCAGGCCATCCAGGGAGAGCAAGCTGCCTCTCTGCAGTGGGGAGGCTGGCTGGGAGGTGTTACTGTTGAGGATGTCCTCAGCAGTTAGGCCAGCAAGTGAACCCTGGGCAACTGGAGCAGGATCTGGAGTTGGGGATGCCGAGGCTGAAGGAGACTCAGACGGGATCTCAGGCTGGTTGAGGGCACTCTTTCCAACCTGAATCAGATACAAAGGAATTACTCATTGCTGCTAAAGGATTCCTATAAAATCATTTAAATTAACTGAGGGTCTGGTTCCAAATAATACTGGAAACATTACTGAAGATTTTTTGTTCAATAGAACTTTTAAGAATAGGGTTTGCATTGGTCCTTATCAATAAGTATCAACTTGAAGTCACTGTTTGGAGGGACTGGCTGTTTACAAAACACGATGAATAGAGTTCTGATACCAACTTAACAGCTCCAAATGCTCTTGACAAGTATTTATTTGCTTTTTTATTTTGTGTGGGCTTGTGTTGAACCAGTGCCCAGAGGCCTTTCAGGTTCACATCTGCTCAGGATACATTATCTCAAGACAGTGAAAAGCTTTTCTCCCCTGGGGATTTATAAACTATTCTGATTTTAAAATGTTTTAAAAACATACTTATACATGTGGCACAATATTACATTCAGTTCAAATAATTTAGACTGCATAAAATGACCTTCATCAACCACACGATGTAATCACAAACTGTAATTTTGATTAGACAACTGAATAATATTGACCTTCTGTAATAATAAAACAGTACAACTCTTGCACAAATAACACTGCTTGCTCTTGTACATGATTTGAATAATTATACACACATGGATATCAAACCCATCCAGAAACTGACTCATGCGAGAGCTTCCATATCACTAGCTTTTCTTATTTACCTTATCCCCAGGCAGCATCTTTTCCGGTGTGCTGGGAGAATCTGACAGTGAGGGGAGGGCCTTTGGAGGGCTGGAACAAGCATAGGTCATCAGAGAGAGCCTGCTAGCAGTGAGAAAGATATCAAAAGGGATGAAGCTGAGATTCTTGGTAATGGTGGACTTGTGGGAGGGCCTGGCAATGCAGTGGTGACTGGCCCCGCTTTGTTGCTCTATTTGGACAATGCGGATGCGGGCACTATCACTGCCAAAGCCGCTGTCCTGTCCAGTCCCACTGTGACGTGATGAGGAGTCGGCGCTTGCTGCAGGGTCTCGACTGCCCCATGTCTGTTCATGTCGACGCACCTGTACAGAAAAAGAATGAATGGTAAAGTGTTGTTGACAGAGACGCATAAGATTTCGGTACACAGAAGTACAAAGGCTACTGGCCTTAAAAGATCAAAACAAAAAAGAACCTGCAAAGTTTTTGTACATCTGGTAAAACAGGCCTTGTTAGTGTCAAATAGCTTGCTAAGTGGTGACTAAAGCAGTTTTTACAAATCTGTTCTGATTCCAACTTAAATAAAAATGCTTTATTCTTTTCAAGCCAAGTACCTCTTGAAAAGAGCAAAAAAGTTTTCGTAGATTTGAAGAGGTAGAAAATGGCACTGCAGCATCACTGCTGCAACATTCAAAATGTTTAAAATCCATCACTAAATTCATGGCAATGATATTTTAATTGCTCTTTTTTTGCTTTGTTTTTCACTTCTTTACTTATTAATGTTATCTATACACTACTCAAAAAAAGTAACAGAACACTTTTCAGAGTGTTCAATTAAACTCCTGGGATACTGAGCTGGTCAGTTAAGTAACAGAGGAGGTTGCTAATCAGTTTCAGCTTCTTTGTTGTTAATGAAATCAACAACAGGTGCAACAATGAGACAATCCCCAAAACAGGAATGGTTTTACAGGTGGAGGTCACTGATATTTGTTCCCACCGCAACTTTTCTGACAGTTTTTCACTAGTTTTGCATTTCAATTCAATTCAATTCAATAAGCTTTATTGTCATTTCAACCACATATATAGTAGCTGACGCAGAACACTGGCTAGAGTCAGTGTCACTACTGGTAGCATCAGGTGATATCTGGAACCAACAGAGGTTGCACAGGTAGTTCAACTCCTCCAGGATGGCACATCAATACGTGACGTTGCCAGAAGGTTTGCGGTGTCTCCAAGCACAGTTTCAAGAGCATGGAGGAGATTCCAGGAGACAAGGAGCTACTCTAGGAGAGCTGAACAGGGCCACAGAAGGTCCTTAACCCATCAGGAGGACTGGTGTCTGCTCCTTTGTGCAAGGAGGAAGAGAATGAGCACTGCCTGGATGAAGGTATTGATACCACTGACATACAATAGAACACCTATAGGATGTTATGTTTTGGTACATCCAATGCCACCAGGTTGCACCTCAGACTCTCCAGGAGCTCAGTGATACCCTGGTCCAGAGCTGGGGAAAGGTCCTCCAGGACAACATATATTGTCTCATTAGGAGCATGCCCCACAGGCATACACACAAGCACATGGGGGCCATACAAACTAAGTACTGAGTACCATTTTGAGGTGCTGAAATGAAATTTCGACAAAATGGACAGGCCTACCGCATAACTTTTTACTTTGATTTTTGGGATGTCTGTGAATTGATCTAATCTAATTTGGCTTCATTACATTTGCTTTGTGTAAACTGATACCAGCTAGCATCGGCCTGATGACTCCTGACACATATACATTTCTGCACTATATAGACAAAAGAATTGAGCCATGCACACAATACACCTCCAAGAGCTTTGATGACATCCCATACTTGATATATAGGTGATAATATGGAGGTGGTACCCCCTTAGAAGCTTTCACTATCCTGGGAAGGCTTTCTATAAGATTTTGAAGTGTGTCTGCACGTTCATCCAGAGGGGCATTTGTGAGGTCAGACAGTGATGTTGGATCCAATCTCCACTCAAGTCAATTTCAAAGGTGTTTGATGGGGTTGATGTCAAAGCCAGTGCAGGCCAGTCAAGTTCTACACCAAACTCATCCAAAGGTCCATTTATGGACCTTGCTTTGTGCACTGGGCCAAAGTCAGGTTTGAACAGAACAGGGCTTTACCAAGACTTTTCTCACAAAGTTTAGAAGCATAGAATTGGCCAATATGTGTTGGCAAGCTGAAGCATTAAGATGTCCCTTCACTGGAACTAAGGGGACCTAGTAAACCCCCGAAAAATAACCCCATAGCGTTATCCATCATCCAGCAAACTTTACAACTGGCACAGTGCAGTTAGGCAGACAACGTTCTTCTGGAATTCACCAAACCCAGAGCCATCCATCTGACTGCCAGATAGAGAACCGTGATTTGTCACTCCACAAAATACATGAAGCATTAAGACTGATTCCACCAAGATGCACCACAGACTGCCACAGGAAATCATTCCTACCATCAAACTTTACAATCCCTCTCTTTAATGGGCTGTTTCTCTTTGAGCATATCTGAATAATAGTACTTAACAGGCATACTTTCTACACTAAGGCTGATTTATTCTTATTTCATTTTCTATCTTTCATATAAATTTATAATTACTATTTTGACAGCTGCACTTTTTACATGGTAGTTTATACAGTCTATGCAGTTTCATTTTTATCTGATCATATTTGCATATAAACATTTATTTATATCAATGCAAACAATTTCGCCCTGGGATTAATAATGGATTCTGATGTCCTGTGCTCCATAGTCCAGTTGTGGCATGCTTTACAACACACTGTCAGATAGTTGCATGTCCTGCTCAGCCATGGAAACCTGTGCTATGAAGCTCCTGGTGCACAGTTTTTGTGCTGATGTTAATGCCAGAGAACCAGCAGGGTTGCCAACTTTACACACTATGCACCTCAGCACTGGGCAAATCTGCTCTGTGACTTTACGTGGTCTTTCACGAATGTTTGTAAACGCAGATTGCACAGCTAGGTGCTTGATTTTATATGCCTGTGGCAATGGGACTGAATGAAACACCTGAATTCGGTGATTAAGAGGGGGCCTAATTCTTTTGTCCATATAGCTTGTGAGAAAACAGCATCCCTCCATACTGTTTATGAAATTATGAAATTAGAAGGAAAAGAGTACACCAACTCCATGAATAATAGCCACTTTATAAATGTCCAAAAAGAGAGAAGTCAGTTTACATTTAAAAAAATGACTTATGTCCAACCAAGGCAAGCTTTTTGTGTTAGAATTACAGAGGTGATAAAGGAATCAAATGAAACTGGATAATAGCATTTGGATTTTTTTTTTTTTTTTTTTTTTTTTTTTTTTTTTTTTTTTTTTAATTTTTTTTTTTTTTTTTTTTTTTTTTTTTTGGTATAAAAAAAAAAAAAAAATTTGTGCAAAAAAAAAAACAAAAAACTAAAAACTAATT
>VUQH01088571.1:6647-19078 GCA_015106775.1 Etroplus canarensis | reverse complement strand
CAAACATCACTTTTTTTTTTTTTTATTAAAATTTAATAAAAAAATTTTTTTTTTTTTTTTTTTTTTTTGCTTGTCTTTTGTTTATTTTTTTTCAAATGTGTTTCTTGTGATGGTCCTGGCTTTACGAGAGAACACAAATCAAATAACTAATTTGATTGAAACCATGGACAAATTGACAAAAAAAGGGAAGCATTACACAGCCATAAAGACATTAAAGGCATGCTCTGGGACTTTTTCTGTGGTCTAAAAATCATTTTGCATGTCTTGCGATATTGGAAATGTCTAAAAAAGGGCCTCACCCTAGCAAATCAAATTGTTTTGTGCAGTGACTGTGGTATTGTGTATGAAGCAGTTGAGATTTTAAGCTTTTATGCTTGGCTCCAACTAGTGTCTGTCGGGAGGATTCCAGCCGTTGTGGCAATAAAAAGCTTTCAGTGACAGATGATATAAATCAATGTAAGTACGGTTGCTGGATTTCAAGAGACAATGAAAGGCATCTTTATTTTGCTACCAAAGCATGCCATCTATAAGACTACAAAGAAGCCGCCACAAGCTCCCATGGGACAGATATGAGACAAACAAAAAACTAAATGCTACCAAAATAATAATTTACTGGACATACTTGCAGAGTTGACATATGTGATTAAAAACAAATGCTTAAATATGCAGCTGATTCTAAAATTTTCAAACATTTCCCAAATGGATGGAAATATTTTGTAGATACTGAGAAAAGTTGCTTGAAATAGGAATACACTAAAGCATTCCCTTTTCTGAAGCAGAGGCAAAGAATGCAAAGAGGTCCCGTGTCAACATTCAAGGTTGGTTTGGTGTATTTAACCACAACTTCACATGAAGGAAGCACTCCTCTTGTACTGTAGCTGCAGGTTTGTTAGGTGCAGTATGAATGTCTTGAGTCAATTACCCATCAGTACAGCTACAGCATTACTGAGGCCTATCCCCAGTGTTTCTCATTCATGGTAATGGGAACGACGTCAGTTTCATTTAGCTACTGCTGTCTTTTGAAACATGATTTTGATGAATTGTTAAACACAGGAGACAGAACCAAGGTGTGTCCCATTCTCTCCCACTCTCATCTGCTCCAACCTGCACATGGTTACTATTATAGCATGTACTCTCAGCTGCCCCCCTCTCACTCTCTGCATCACTCCCTTCCACCCACTCCATGAGAATTTTAAATGTATATTATTGCTGTGGCGGAGATAGTGTTTCAAGACCTCCAGGCAAACACTAAACCCACTGGCAGCACATTAGACAGAATACTTGACTTATTAGATATTTCCTATTCTAAACAGTGTCATCAAAGGCTAAGAACAAGAGCCATATAAAAAGCAGCAGCATGCCTGCCCGCCTGCTTGTTCTGTTCGACCAGGCTCATGTGTGGGGCTTCCATAGGATCGGCCCAGCCAGATCCCTTTCCTTTCTCTGCCATAATGAGGACAGGATGTGTGCACTTCTTTTTTGTAGAAATCTAAGATTTTCCAAGCAGTAGGGAGCAGAGAGAAGGCAGAAAGGGCCTGGACCTGTGTCCATGTGTGTTGTGTTAAGCAAGTGAAACTTGAATTGAGGTAAGAAGGTATTTGAAAAGGTATTCAGCAAAGGCAAAACATCCACTCCAAGGAGCACCCCACTCTGAAAGGGACAAATAAGCTGCAAAGCAGCTGGGAAAGAGAGAGAGCCAGCAGAACCTGGCAGATACTCTTTATGCTTTTCTGTCCCCCTTCCCAAGCTTAGGCAGTACACATGCATTTACAATTACAGCAAATACCCCGTCTTCTCTCCAACCACCACTACTAAGAGAGTGCCCCCTAAGCAAATTTTTGGTCTATATTTAGATGTGCTTACAAGTGGAATAAGGGATGATGGGGAACACAATCAAAGGCACGCAGGAAGAGACGATGAGAAAACATGCCACACCGTCCAGCGTTCATATACTCTGAATTAATCCATTCAATCAGGCTATTCACAAACATGTACGCATAAACACACATGAATTCAGTTGCTTTTCAATCATTTGATCTCAGCTATAGTTCTAAAGCACATAACTGGCTTCTTATGTGTGTTTCTGAGCTTAGTTATATCCACATTGTACTTACTCACTGAAAGAGACAACATGTATACTCAGGAAACATACAGCTCTGTAGTCTATATGCATTAACTTTACACCAATTTATTCACTGACAGAGTGCAATAAATTCAGAACACAAACATGGACTGTAGCTACAGGCCTGGTCCCAGCTGAAATCCCCTTTTCCAACCATTACTTTCTATTATATTATATAATGGCTGCACTGAAATGCTCTTTCCAGATCCCAATGCAATCTTTCTCTGGACTTAGTCGATCATGATCACGAACGTGCGACTATGTGCACGCACACACACACACTCACACTTAACCCCACACCCGAACCCCCACCAGCCAATCATGAGGTCATCCCGTCAGAGTCTCTAGGCAGTACATTCTGGAAAATGAAGGATAATCCCCAAAGTGTGAAACCATAAGTCTCCCGAGTGCCAATCATATCAGAGCGCATCTGTGTGACTTCTGACCCCATTTCTATCAGTGTAACTCAGACCAGCTTGACTAGAGAAAGGCTAAGACTCGGAAGCAAATGTCACATCATCCAAATGCCACCCGTTTACAGTGCTGGCTGACTAGTCGAATATGACAACATAACTTTTACATCTGAACACCACATATGTGGTTGATGCTTTCCAGATGAATGAAAAAATAGGTTGCAATTCAGGTTCAGAGATCAGGGAGCATGAAAATCTGGATGTTTTAAGATGGCAGGGAAGTCCATGGCAGTTGACAAGAAAGAATAAAATAAAGACAGTCTAAGTAACAAAGGTGACCATTATTCCTTTCAAGAGGGTCTATTTAATAGCTGCATATTCAAACTGTAGTCTGAACCCAGTCAAGTTATGTAATAAAAGGTTTCCAGGCTGCTGAAGATTACTTTAGAGAAACAAAATGCACCAAAACAGAAGAGTTTCCTATATTGAAAGGGTGTCATACAACAGGCTGACGACCCAAAAAATTAGCACTACATGAGACAAGAATTCCTCTATCCCCCAGCATTATACCCACCACGCTTGAAGCAGATCAAATGAATGGTTGAGTTATATGCAGAACAGACAGAGAGGGATACGGAGATTTCCTGATTTATTAGTGAAATTCTTTAGCCTGAATTCCTCCAGTGATTGGCAGGCAGTTGCAGTAGCCATAGTAGCCAGGTGAGGTCAGCTTAGGGAACTGAGCCACTTTTTATGCATTTCATGTTGAAAAATTGTTTATCACATTTTTTCCCATGCTCTCTTGTAACTCCAGTAGAATTCCCATTGAAAAACAAAGGAAGTCATTACTAAATCTTTTTGACAGTACTATTCAGTTCAGCTACTTGCTTGCAGAATGCCTGCATTGAAATTAACTTCTGTATCTTGACTGCATCAAAGTTTACAAGTTAGGTCCCTGCTGTGCTACCCATTTTTGTTTACCAGAACCATAAAGCTGATAGCAGGCCTCTGCGTTATTGTGCTAGTAGAAGAAAACTTCAATGCAGCAATACCTCATCTTAGTCAAAAATAATAACAATAATACTTAACCAAATGCCATAAAACCGCAATTCATTTGCTTATTTTCTTGTGGAAAACAGAGGGGGGAAGACATTTATAATATGAAGTCACTTCTTTGTACACCATAACGCGGAGCAAGAAAGGGCATCAAAGGCAGTCATTTAATACACTGAACGCTGTTTCAATAACAAAGGCAACCTGCTATGCACTTTAACTGAACCACAACAAAGAAGCAAAGGAAGGTCATGACCCTGGAGCTTGCAAATGGATGCCGAGTGCTTCAGCGTGACTGTCAACTGTACTTTAAACAGTGTACTCCAAAGTGATGGGTGCCTAGTGGGGCCATTTTAACAAGCTCCCTCCACCCAGTAATGCCGGTGGGTGGGTTTACTCCACCAGGGTTTAACAACATGTTTCTCAAAGGAGCACGAGAGACAATATCCTAACCTTTCTGTTCTCTCCCTCCACAATCCTGGCCCCCAAGCATCTCTTCTCCATGTATCGGTGCGGACCGAAGAAATAACAATGTGGGAATATTTTGCCTACCATGTCAAAGAATCTCTTGCTCCTTTGATGCCACGTGACATACAGGGGGGGAAAGCAAACATTGTGGTGACAGTAATAATTTATGCATGTTGACATTCCTAAAGCACTGGGTCACTTGGAGCACTTTTCATCCAGAAAGACCTACTGGAGGAAAAGTGAGGAGATGACTGGTCTAAACAGAGGAGCATGAGAGGGTCTTGTGAAACACCTAACAGAAAAAACAAAGGAAAGATGAACAGACAAGAACGTGAATACAGAAATGATGTTCTTCAGTTTTAAGCCCCACGGTTTGGAAAAGCCCTGGCTCAGAAACAAAGATGCAGAATGATAAAGGCTGGCGAATGGAAAGAAAAACTGTAAAGAGAGTGAGTTAATATGGTCCATCTGGGGAACTACAGTATGCTGCTCAACAAAGACCTGGCTCTGGAAGATGTGGCGGCCAAAGCCTCCGTTTTATAATTGAACTTCAAAACCGGTTTTCTCCCATGCCTGCACATGACATTAGTTTGCTTACAAATATTTTGCTACAAACAGAATGCAGATTGCCATTGCTTAGTAAATCAGAAGTCTATCCAGAGCACTGACATTCAGCAGGCTACAGTGGCTACAGGCCTTCCCAGCGTGACTCCAGGCCCGCGCAGAAGCTCGCCAAACCCACCATGGCCCGCTCCTAATCTCTGACAATCAAGAATGATTTAAAAGGCTTGACAGACACCACCCTTAAAGCTCAACAGAAGACTTATTGCTTGAGTCATCCCCAACAGATCCACCAATCTAAACCAAAATCCTGATTGCGTTGCACCAATCACATCCAATGCTTAGCTTAGGGGTGACTGTGAGGACATGCAGGAATTACCCCATATCACAACAATAACACAAGCTGTTTATATAAGCAGGATGCAATGCAGTTGTATTACTCAATGAAGGAAGTGTTCAAAGAGGCCAGAAGACAATTTCTAGATTAACACCACAAGTGTGTAAGTGAAAACAAACAAAGTGAGAGTGGCCTGACTGTCATGATGTAAGTATTCAGAAATGATGCACAGACTTTCTCTGCTCATCCGACATAATCTCTTGGCTGCAAATCAGACACTACTGAACTGCCTTTATCATCAAATGCTTCCATCATTAATGATAAACACGATACAAGTTAACTAAATAAGTTGAGTAAGAATATTGAAATTTTAAAGCTAAATGGAGAACTTGGCAGAATGAACATTGTTGATAAATGGCTAATGGCCTTTATACATGTAATATAAAAACATCACTACCGACACCTTGTCCAATATTCCTAAACAACTGCACCCAGACATTGCACAGTAATCACATTTAATAAGATGAAGGCCAGATGAGGAAAAAGTATGATTAGAAGTCACATACCAGCAAAAATGAAAGAGAGACAAGCACCCTGGGGCCTGTCTTAATTGCTCTGATCCTAGCTCTCACAGCAGCAGAATATTTATCAGAGTTCCTTTACTTTGTCTTCACTTCTTTTCCACGGGGAAGTAGCAGAGAACAACTGGCTCTCATTAGCCATCACCATCCCTGTTTATTTTTGAGATTTGTTTGGGTGTAATTTTCTAATCTAAAATAGAGGCTCCAGTATATGCCAAGAGTCCCTGAGCGAGGTAGGCTTAATGGTGGTCAAAGCTGTTTCTGAAAGTGGGCATAAAAGTGCCTCTTGCTGAGCTACTGTGAGAAACACTGGAATGTGCAATGACTTTGCTGCAGGATGTGTACAGTACATAGCATTATGTGTGTTTGTAAATTGACCTTAAATGTTGGATCAATTGTGTCTCTGTGAATCTTATGAGGAATGACTCAGTGCAATTCTCTCATTTCATCACTGCTTATATTCCACTGGTAGAGCAAAGTGTTACTTGCACTGCCATTGATGGGCACACACAGAACAGCAAAGAACAGAATATAGCAGACTACCTTAACATTACTCATCCAGGCTCTGAACTTAACATCATTAGCTTTGGCATTATGTTTTCAACAAACAAACTAAAGAAATTGTCTTCAGTATGGCCCTGGCGGTTCAAGAAAGCAAATGTCTTAAGAGACTTCAAAAAAGCTGCAGAGATGCCTTTCATTAAGTCATAGAGTGTTCATCTGAGACTATTGCTTGTGCTGCATGCCAGCCATCTCTGTATTCTCTGCTTTAGTTACCAGTTTGTAAGGACACAGCAACAGCAGGGAAAAACAACGGAGTCCTGAGGTGATATGAGGCTGTTTGGAGCAGGACAGGGTGGGAGTTGCAGGGCTGAGGGGAACAGATGCACACCAGGTGGTCTTGCAGAGGACTGTGAGCGATGCTGCTGTGATCAGCTCACACCCCGGGGAGCCAGGACATACACACTCACAGTTGTGAAAAGACACACTGCAAGAGCACACCATTTCGTACACGCATTCGGAAATGAGAACACACACAGCCTGACAACCAGTGCACACAAATACACATGTAAGACTGCAATGAAAACTCAGAAGCGACGTGAAGACAAGAACAATCTCTGGCGCTCTGTCTATTTACAGAGCTGAAATTAAAAGAGCAGGATTGAAGTAATCTTCATTCAATTTCTCCCTGGATATGCTCCAAGAACTAAGTGAGACAAAGACTCTGAAGTACTGTATGTTAGGATCTCAAAGGAGAATTATGCAAGACGGGCCTTGATAAGGGGGTCACAGAGGACAAGGCTAATTATGGAAGAAAAGCTAAGCTAACAATAAAAATGAGTCGCTGACAGAAAAACACCTTGGCTATACTAGAAACACAGCTCAACGGGACATTGAGAGAATGAACAATTTCAGATGTTCAAAATAATGATCAACTGGCTGCACAGGGGGGATTCAGAAGCAGCTTACATGGAAGGAAACACCTGTGTGAGGGGGCATCTGATGATTCATATTTGACATGTACACTGGAGCTCTTCCAAGAAGACAAACTGAAGCAGGTGAGGTATAAAATCAAGCCCAACTCCTGATTATTCAAACCATCTGAGCTATGTTTTTGAGTTGTGTCTCAAGTGGCTACATGGAACTTATCCATGCATATCTATCATTGTCTTGACTTACATGCCTCTATCAGGTTTCAGTTCCAGTCACAAACTTGAACACAAACATATTACTCACTTCACACATGCATTAATAGATAACAGTTAAGGTATAGATGGAATAATGTTTGGTTTTTCCAACACAAACCGTAAGAAACGTGACACAATAAGTCCCACTTTAAAATGCCGTAATACAGTTCTTGTTCCAACTAATCATTATTCTCACCCCTGAATTACAGTAATGTGCAAAGTCTTGAGGCACTCCTCATTTCTTTATATTTTGATAGGAAAATGGGAAATAGGTGCAACAACTTATTAAAACATCTGCAAACATAAATGAAAACATAGTACATAAGGCAAAAATTGTAAAATAAAATTCTAATAAGCTTGAAAGTCAATGTTTTGGTATGATCACCTTTATTCTTCAACACAGCCTGAACTCTCTTAGGCAAGCTTTCTTGTCATTTCTTTAAGCAGTCTTCAGGAATTGTTCTCCAGGCTTCTTGAATGACATTCCACAGCTCTTCTTTGGATGTTGGCTGCCTTTTGTTCCGTTCTCTGTCAAAATAACCCCACACTGCTTAAATAATGATGAGGTCTGGGCTCTGGAGAGGCCAAGCCATGACTGATAGTGTTCCACTGTGTGCTTTTAAATCCAGGTAGACTTGTAATGCATTGGCAGAGTGTTTGGGATCATTGCCATGCTGAAAAATAAAGCCATTGCTAATCATGTTTTCCAGGTGGTTTTGCATGGTGGATCAAAATCTGACAGTACTTTTCTGTGTTCATAATTATATCAATTTTGACAAGATCCCCAGTACCACTGGCTGAAATGCAGCCCCTCACCAGGAGAGAACCTCCACTATGTTTAACAGATAACTTTAAATTTTGATTCATCACTGCAAACAACCAGGCTCACTGATTTTCAGTCTAGTTCTTGTGTAATTTGGGATACCTCGGGCTTTTCGCCTGGTTTCCCATCCTTAAAAATGCCTTGTTGAAGGCCTGCCTTTCACTGAGACCATTTCTCATGAGGATTTAGTGAATAGTAGATGGATCAACTGAAGGACCAGATGCATCTCTTAGGCCCTGTGTCAGGTCTTTACTGGATCTTCCCCCCATATTTTAGGCCTGACACTTCTTCTTTTGTCCTACACTTAACCAGTTTCCTTATTTTTTAACACACACTGCAATCACCTTGATGGTGCAAAAACAGTATTTTATGACATTCAAATTTATCTTTGGTATTTCTTATAGATTCAGCTAAAGAAATGGGCACATATGATGTGTTCTTGTGACAGGCTGCTAGTAACAAAGTACTATAAGATAGAATTTAAAACTGGTTCTTTGATAAGTTGTCTGCTATGTGTAGCTGAAACACTGGTTTATCCCTTGTGTTAGGTGCCTCTTTTATGCTTGAATGATTCAGTGTTAAGCGGCTTAAAACACATTTCTTTGAAAATGGTCAGGTATAAGGACTGTACCAAAAAGCCAATGTCCAAAGAAACACTTTGGAAAGCCTGGAGAGCTATTGCTCAAGACCACTTTAAACAATTACAAGAAAGGTTGGCTGCTTGGAAGCAAAATAGAAAGGAATAAGGGGTGGAAAAAGACTTTTGCACAGGACTGCATCTATTGATAATTTTTTAGTTAATCACTAAATTAACTTTGTTAGAAAAGGTGAAAAGTTTATATTGTAAAAACAGTCAGTATTTAGACTTGTGAATCACTTTTGTTTGAAAAATATTTAATATTTGATTTCTGTGCAATCAAAACAAAAACGCTAAAAAAATTGTGCCTTTTACACACTGGAAATCTCCCAAAAGCCTGAAATGACATTTACATTTTGTTTTAGGGTAATTATTTAATTTTGAAAGAGGGGTCTAACTAGAACTCAACTCTACCACATGCAATAACATGGAAAAACATGAAATTAAAAAGATGAGGAAGAAGATACTGCACACACCGGCATGCTTACTACACTGTTCACGTTACACTATCCTCCTCATCACCTGTTTTTCTAGGAGGAATCTTGCTTATACAGGTGTAGAGAAAAAACAAAACCATTTCCTATTTTCACTTCGTCAGACAGAAATTCTGTGTTTTTTTCACTGAACAAAGTTTACCATGGTGTCTGCTAGTAGGCCTGGGGTGCAGTGCTTTCACTAGTCCCCTGGGTTTATGACCCTGTTTCCCTTGCAGGCAAAGAGAGGGGGCACTTCTGCTCACCTGAGTTGTCACTTGATCCCAGGGTTCATGGTGGGGGCCTCCTGCCTTTCCTCAAAGGCGCCATTTGTTTCCCTACTCTAACAGAATTCCAATCTTTGTGATTTTATCTGGAGTTTTCACGCCAATTTTGCCAAAACCGATTGAGGAGAGAGAAAATTCAGCTGCTACTGATCTCAAATAGATTGAGTTTCCAAGGGGCCAATTTAAGAATGTGCCACGGTTATGCTTTGAGAAGAAGGTTGGTTGGGGTGCAGCGGCTGAACAGGGAAGGTGAGTTGTTATGACTGGCTGTCAATTAGCAGTTGATTCACGCAGGAGGGTCAGTTATACATAGAAAAAAAAGATATGGTTTCATAACAAAAGAAGGGCAGCGAGATGAACATTGGCTATGAAAATATGTATGTTTAAGATAAGCTGAGATGACACTTACTTTACAGATGTAAGGCAGCCAAAATGGAAAAGGAGACGGCTGCACATGAAGCTTTATTTATTATTCCTCTCAGCAGCAACAGGGTGAATGAAAATAGTACTAAGCAGGATGGGAAAAGGTCAGGGTGAAAGGAATCTGGCCCTCAGAGAGGGTTAATAGCCAGGTTGACTGGTTAAGAGCTGACCTCTCAGGAACATCAGCTCCCACATTTATAGACAAATACTTCTGACAGAGCCAGGAATAGAAGCAAACACCAGATTCAGACTTTTTTTTTTTCTCACTGTGCAATATCTCATCTTTTAGGATCTTGCCCTTACTCTCTTCCTTTTTTTTGTGTTATTTGGCGATCCTCTCACAAGCTGTCTCCACTGTATACTCTGTTCCTTTTCCATGTTTTGGATTTTTACCCTCATCCGACATCTTCTTATTTCTGTTGGCCAGCCGAGCACTGAAAAGCTCCTCTGACACCTTACTGTCCTGGAAAGAGCGGAGGTCAAGAAAGACACTTTAGTTCTCAAAGCTCAACAGCTATGAGACAATATGAAACACTCATCACAAAGAGGAGCGGCCTTGGAAATGGTTTACTTTAAACATACACAGACAAGGATTCAATCCCAAGTCGCTTACTGAGCCAATCTTGTCAACAACACCGTGGCTAAGATAAGCTGTCCTATGTGCTTTTGACATTCAGCTAATACTCCTACGTGGAAGAGAGCTATGTTACACAAGAAAGCAGAACAGGTTTTCAAGTTTCTACACTCCCACAGTGTAACATTTAGTAGCATTTGGAATGAAAAGTGAAGCAAAGGAAGGCTTTTATTAGCTTTATTTGTTTATCATCTTACAAGCAAAGACCTAAAGTAGTTAGGACAGGACATCTGAGGTTTCTTTCCTGGCTGCTGAATAAACTACAATGCCGTGCAAAAGCAGTAAGCACTTTCTATTTGTACAATACACAATTTTACAATCTAATAATCAATGATGGAAAGAAACTTCACTGTTCAAACACATTTAACTGTAGTTGAATGTGGCTGCATAGAAACCATCTCAGTGGAAAGAAGGTGCTGTGCCTCTTCGGGGCAGGCATTTAGGACTACACAGATGTAACAGCATGGTAATATCACTTCCAGAGGAGGAGCCCTCTCCAGTGACAGCCAGCTAGATCAGTAACTAACTACCTACGTAAGGGCCAACGCTTTTCCAACAGGGAGGTGTGCCAGCGCCACGATGGAAAAAACAATGAGTGAGAAAAGACAGTGTGGGAAAGTGTGCTAAAAAAAGGAATGAAAGGTGAGAGTGAGATACAGGAACAAGACTTTAGTTGGCTGCATACAGCCTCACATTGTCAACGGAAGAAAAAAAAAAAAGACAAAAAGAAACAGAAGGTGGGGAAGAAAAAAGAAAGATGGCAAGTAATGGGTGATTGAGAGATTGCTGTCTTTACTAAAAGCTATAGTTCAGATGTTCTTGCCTGATAACTTCTTGTGAACCTGAGTACAATCATAGTATGTCTGTGTGTGCACTGGCATCAGTGGGGATGTGTGTGTGCATGAGTGTTGGAGGAAGTCTAAATCCCTGTTTCCCATGCGTGTAATCATCCCAGGATGAGGTGGAGGATGAAGCCGAGTGGGACTTCCCCTGTACCAGAGGGTATTTTCCTCTAACACGGCGGTACAAGCACATGGCTGACCCGGTCTACCTCTGAGTGTGTGTGTGTGTGTGTGTGTGTCAGCGACAGAGAGAGAGAAAGAGAGATGCACTGTATGGACAAAAGTACTGGGCCTATTAATTACTGAATTCAGGAGTTTGATTCAGGTGTATAAAATCAAGCACCTAGCCACACAGTCTGCCTTTACAAACGTTTGTGAAAGAACTGGTCAATCTGAAGTGTTTACTGAAATCCAGCATGGTACTGTAATAGGATGCCACTACTACAGAAAGTCAGTTTAAGAAATTTTGTCCCTTCTAGATCAGCCAGGATTAACTGTAAATAGTATATTGTAAAGTGGAAGCATACTGGAACAACAGCAACTCATCCACAAAGCAGCAAACCACATAAAGTTACAGAGTGACATCACTGAGTGTTGAGGCACATAGTGCGTAAAAGTTTCGAATACTCTGCTGAGTCACTAACTGCAAAGTTCCAAATGTCCTCTGGCGTCAACTTCAGCACAAAAACTGTGTACTGAGAGCTTCATGGCATGGATTTGCATGGTCTAGCAGGAACATCCAGGCTTTACATCACCAAGTATAATGCCAAGCATAAGATGGAGTGGTGTAAAGCATGCCAGCAAAGGACTTAGAGGAGTGGATACGTTTTCTGGGGGGTGACCATTCACAGTTCTCTATCTGGCAGTCTGATCGACGAGTCTGGATTCGGTGAAAGTCAGGAGAACGTTACCTACCTTGACTGCATTGTGCCAGCTGTAAAGTTTGGTGGAGAAGGGATCACACTAGATTGAGGAATGTCAAACGCTCCTGTAGGTGTAATGTGTAACTGGCACAATACTTTTGTCCATATAATGTGTCAACGCTGGATGATGGATAAAAAGTTTAAAAAAAAAAAAAAAAAAAAATTC
>VUQH01088570.1:16833-33994 GCA_015106775.1 Etroplus canarensis | reverse complement strand
TTGTTTGTGCACTTCTGTGTTGTGTGTTTTCATTAGTAAAGACATCGCTAGTGCCATCTATATATTGTTGCTTTGTGCGCTAATAAACTCTTAGAATTCTAAGTCATGTTTTCTCTTAAGTATATCTTAAATAAAGCAGGGAATGTATAAGATTTCCTTTTTTTTTTTTTTCCTTCCAGGTGTGTTACCCATTGCAGATGTTGGTGTAGAGTTGTCAGTCTTCTTTGACTGACCACAACCAAACACAGAGACATGGAGAGTGGAGCTCTGGGCATGGAAGCCACTTCTTCTCCAGGTGGGTCGTCTTTCTAATGCATAATAGATGAGCAGTTTGGATATAGTAGTAGTAGTATAGTAGTTGACGTAAATAATGGAAAAGCAATTCAAAGGGGTAGCTAATAAGCAAAAATGAACAATTTAAAATGAGTTCACAGAAGTAATTTAGTAATGTTTAAAATGTTATCTGAAAACATAGCTAAACATTTGAAGTAATTAGTTCTTGAGATTGCTTAGCAGTTGAAAAACTTAACATTTACATTTAACAATTTACAAAATTGTTATTGTAGACACAGTTACAAAACTGTCCACAGACATTTGTAAATATTCTGCTACACTAATGGCACATATGTACCTCCATAGATCATGTTGACAGTTTTCTTGACTGATCCTCAGGTCCCGGGTTAAAGCAGAACAGCATGGCTTGTTTGCGGCGTCAGGCATGGGCACAGAGCAAAGAATCATTTTGGCAAGAATCAAAACCAGAACGCCCCATTGGCCTTCAGGGGCCCCAACAGATTCAGAGTAATGGGGACACACAGAGACCCGCAGAAGAACAAGGTTGGCTGAACTTAACTGTAACCAATCTTGTGTTGTTGTAATGTGACAGGAGAAACTTTAATTTCTCTCTATACACTTCATCTTTGGTCAAATATTTAGAGATATGTGCAGCATTTTGCATTTGCTGACTAAATCATATGCTTTTCATATTATGTTTATATTCTCTATACTTCTATATCAGTACTGTCAGTGCAAACAGACTAATAAAGAAGGAGCTGCACTGTGTCTGTGGATCTAGAGAAAGCATATGATAGGGTGCCAAGAGAGGAACTGTGGTACTGTATGTATGAGGAAGTCAGGAGTGCCAGAGAAGTATGTGGATGGTGCAGGACATGAATGAGAATAGCGTGACAGTGGTGAGATGTGCTGTTAAAGGTGAGGGTGGGATTACGTCAAGGCTCAACTCTGAACCTCTTCATTTTTGTGATGGTGATGGACAGGTTGACAGATGAGGTCAAGCCGGAGTCTCCATGGTTTATGATGTTTGTAGACGACATCATGATCTGTAGTGAGGGTAGAGACCAGGTGGGAGAGAGCGTGGAGAGGTGGAGGTATGCACTGGAGAGAAGAGGTGAAATGGTGAAAATGCAAGCAGTAGAGGTAGTGATGGTGGATGAGTTTAAATATGTGAGGTCAACCATCTAAGGGACAGTGCACAAGAGAGGTGAAGAAGAGTGCAGGCCGGGTGGAGTGGACAGAGACGAGTGTTAGAGGTGCTTTGTGACAGAAGAATAGCAGCAAGAATGAAAGGGAAGGTTTACAAAATAGTAGTAAGGCCTGCTATGATGTATGGTTTGGAGACGGTGACAAAAAGACAGGTGGCAGAGTTGAAGATGCTGATATTTTCACTAGGAGTGACCAGGGTGGACAGGATTAGGAAATGAATATATCAGAGGGACAGCTCATGTTGAGCAGTTTGGAGACGGTGGGAAAGTGGAGATTGTTTGGATTGTTTGTGTAGTGCCTAACTGCCTAAATACAAAGATTTTTCTTTTCTCATTTATCCTCACATTTTGTTTATAGTCATGCCAGCCATCTGGCTATAGGTGTGGTATAGTCCATCATTTTGGTCCAAACTCCTGTACTTTTATTGATGTATGTGGTACCCATGGGGTGAATAGCTTTGGAAGTGTTGACAGGAGGATATCTTTGAATTTGAGTGAAATGCCTTCATGGAGTTTGGCTTAGAAAGATATTTGTTATGACTTTGCTGTTTTTCATAAATTTCCACACAATGATCAGATTCGAACTGATGACTGGGGTTAAATATCAATATTCTTATCATGAGCAGACTGGTAATGTTAGTGCATCACTGAAAACATGGCTATACATGTTTAGCTTGACAGACTGGATTATCAATAATGTACAAACTTGCAAATGTGGTGACTTTCTCAACCTGTTATGTCAAATTTCCAGCTCTGTATTTCCTTTGTAGGACTTCACTTGATTAAGTTGTTTTTTTTCTTTAAACACCCCCTGCTTCCAGGGCCTATAAAGTAACAGTAATATTTATAGTAAACAGAACAACTGTTGCTTGAATAATGTGTTTCAGCTTGTTGCCTTCTTCAGTGTCATCATAAAATCATATTGCAGACGACATTTTTTACTAGTATCCCTTTTAAATTGTTAAGCCCACCCTCCCTAAAATCACTCCATTGCCTGGTTGAGCACTTGCAGTAAAAACAAAACAAACTAAAATGTCTTTAACCTCAAAGAAGATTGGACATTGAAATGTTATATACATATGTAAAATGGAAAACTAAAAAAAAGAAACATGACGCGAATCCCTAGTTGCAGTTAGAGTGCTGTGAGCAGGAACTGGATGTGAACTGTTGGAAATGCAGTCTGCAGACACCATTACTGTGATGTTGACTTATAGCCTGAAGTCTGGCACCACTGTAATACATTTATAGCATGTTGTAATCACTGCACAGTACAACATCTGCTGACTTATTGATTTAACATGCTCATGTCTCTCTGCCAGGGCAAGTTCCTTACAAGATCGCCAGCTGGTTGAGTGAATGCAGGTACAGTATCCATTCACCACCTGATTAAAGAACCACAGCAATGTTTTTATGATGTCCTGTTTTTTAGTAACTCGCATATATACTAAGCAGCCCACACTTTCTGGATGATTCTGCACTATAATCTATGAATCCAAGTTAAAGTGATGTTGGCTGTTAGAATTTTAGTCATTTTACCAACTTGGGTCTCAGCAGATGCAGTGGGGGTCATGTTTCACAGGTGCTTTATTGTATTTACATTTTTTGTGACTTTGTCGAGTGTTTTTTAGTTCTTCTGATCTGAACTTTTTTTTTTTTTTTAATTTTTTGGTTGGTTTGTCTGCCATGTTGAAGGAGATAGCTAACCAGAGCATAGCATGAGCTGTAATTTCCTAAAACTGTACAGCATTCAAAAATAGGATTTTTGTATGGAAACTAAGCAAAGGATTGCTGATGCTTTTGTGCTTAACTTTGTTTTACTAAAATTCTACTTGGGTCCTCTTTATTGTCAGTGATTGATTACAATTATGGGGTGTGGGGATTTTTTTTCCTTACAATGAGGCATGCCAGATAAAGTTTCAGAACCACTGCAGCAACATGTGATACTCATATGCAAACACCATAATATTCCATTATGTAGATACTGGAACATTGTGGTGTTTTGTTACTATTAGGAGTATTTTTAAAATTTTCAACATGCACTTTTAGGTACAGACACTTCTGGTAGTCAAAAGTAAACTCAGCTGTACTAATTATTTTTGGAGGTGTATATTCTGTATGTTTAATTTTGCAAGCCCATTCTCTTAACCCTGAATACATTTCATTTTCCACTATTGGTGTCAATTTCACTAAGGAATTATTATTAGTTAATCATGTTTACATCATGGGGATCAAACGGATTACTCTGGCTTTCACTCAGAAGATGATACGAAGACTGACACGCTATAATTTTGGATTGACTAATGTATTGTTTATGCATGGAATGGATACCAAACATGATGTTTTACATCAATACTACGAAGTAAAATTTGACATATTTATTCACCTTTTTGACAAGAGTCCACACTACCAGCATGTATTGAAAAGCCAAATTGAATAGAGGGCTGGTGTTTGATTAAAAGTGGATTTATTTGAAGAATTTTGTACTACAGTGAAATTACTGAGCTTTGTTTCACTATATAAATTAACACAAATAATATTTACTTGAAATTGCTTATAATGATCTCAATATCAAAGGATAGTAGACAGGCTTTAAGTACTACTGTCAGCTACACTTCAGATAAAAGCTGGAATTTTCATTCTAAACACTTTCCAAATTAACCACTTTCCAAATTAACTTTCTGAAAGTAAAAAGAATTAACAGCCAAAATAATTAGAAAATGATCAGCAGTAGTCAAGGTAATTTATATAGCATATTTAAGCACTCTCTTTCTGTCTCTCTCATAGTCTGTGTCTCTCTTTGCTCTCCTTTCTGTCTTCTCTGTCCCCTCACCCCAACCAGTCAAGGCAGATGGCTGGCCCTCCCTGAGCCTAGTTCTGCTGGAGGTTTCTTCCTGTTAAAAGGGAGTTTTTCCTTCCCATGGTCGCCGGGTGCTTGCTCATAGGGGATCATCGGATTGTTGGGGTTTTCTCTTTAACGTGGTAGTATCTTTGCCTTACTGTGTGAAGCGCCTTGAGGCGACTTTTGTTGTGAATTGGTGCTATATAAATAAAATTGAATTGAATTGAATTGAATCAACAGACATTTTCCACGGTGCTGCACAAAGGTTAATAAAACATAAGAGTAAAAAGATAAAGGAATGGGCTATAAATAAAGCATGATTAAGACATAATTAAAATAACTTTACTTCAATGGAAAGACACACAACTGTGAATTAGAACGTACCTGAAAAGGCTAAAGAGAAGTAAGTAAATTAGTTGAGATTTAAAAACTGTTAGTGAGGTAGACAACCTGATCTTGAGGTCGTTCCAAAGTTTTGGAGCTACAACTGCAAAGGACCGAGTAGATGTAAGAGCAAGACATGTTTCCATCTATCGGCACCATTGTGAACTGACTGTAATTGTGACAGTGCTTTGCCCTATTTAGTGTGCAAAGAATTGCAGTAATCTAATCTGTATGTAATAAAAGCATGGCTCACCTTCTCAAGTTTCTTTAAAGAGCGAGGAAGGATTTTACTTTAGCTAAAAGTCTCAGTTGGAAGAAGCTAGCCTTGAGGATGGATTAAATCTGCTAATCCAATTTCAGAGAAAAATCTTAAGACTATACTAAGGTTCTTTACATGAGGTTTACAACATGAAGACAGAGATCTGAGAGATGAAGTAACATTTGGGAATTGAGCTGGCCGAATTTCAGGATTTCAGTTTTATTTTCGAAGTGTGAGGAAATTCTGTGAAAGCCAAGATTTAACCTCATCTAAACATCTTTAGAAGTTCATTGAGGAGTCATTGTCTGGTATCAAAGGGGGTTATATGTGAGTGTCGGCGACATGCAAGTAATGGGCAATATTGTGCTTTTTAAGCATGTATAATGAAACTAGAATAGGGTCCAAGAAGGACCCCTGTGGTATGCTGCAGGTCAATGTGGCCACTTTAGAGCAATAGCCACCAATTCTAATAGAAAAGGACCGGTTAGTCACATTTGGCTTAAACAATTTTGGACAGTGCTGTCAATAGCAATATATTCTCTAGACAGGAAATCAGTATTTCATTATCCACGGTATCAAATGCAGCAGTGAGATCAAGTAAAACAAGCACAGCTGAGTAACCAGCATGTGCAATACACAACAGATCATTAAAAACTCTTAAAAATGCAGATTCAGTTCTGTGATGTAATTTAAAACCAGACTGAAAATCTCACCAATGCTATTCAAACTTAAAATAGACTTCAGCTGTTGGAACACAACTTTCTCCAAAAGTTACACACAAAGGCAAGGTAGAGACTGATCTGAAGTTAGATGGATTGTTTGGGTCAAGGTTTGTTTTGTTTACATGACAAAGCACAGTTGAAAGTACAGCAGGAGTGAACAGAATAGTTAAAATGGTCATAAATGCAAATATGAACTACTGGTTGAGTGGTACTCTCATTAACGGGTTTTGATGCTTACTGGTTTATTGATATGCTTTCCTCTTGTCTAGAAGTGTGTTTAAAGGTGGTTTTATCAGCTGCTGACGTAGAGCTTATTCGCAGCCAACGCCTGGACATAGAAAACACAGAAGCATAGGGAACAAATACAGACAAAGACAGCAGACCCACACCCTAGAGATGGAGTGCATAGAGCTGTTGAAGTGGAGTAAGAAAAGAGAGATGCAGGAAGAAGCTGACAGAAGACGGAAAGAAAATATTAAAAATAAAGAAAGGAGAGTAAACAGAGGAGGGGTTCCTCCTGCTGAGTCAACATTGTTATCACACAAACACAGTTTTAACCGCTGCCGCTCAAAACCCTCTCCAGCGTAAGACGGCACCATGGTAACACGACAGGCAGAATCTAAATTTCAGGTTACTACAGCAACGGTCTCAGGGTAGGGGCCTGGGCCAACATGGCTGCTGGGAGAAAGTGGGAGGAATAGTGAGCACTGTAGTCTGGCGCTGTTACACAACTGTGTGTATTGAATGGTGCCATGAAGTTTGTCCCATTGATAAAAGCTGCAGGTTGTGTAACAGCTCAGTGTTTCCAGCGTCCTGCTGCAGACAGCAGCTCAGACCCGCTACCTTAATGCCAACTAGCCTGATCTATCAGCCAGTTAGCCTGGGACAACTAGTCTGGTCAGTACAACAACTGGAATAGGTTCCAAAAACAAGGTTTACTCAAAACTATAGCTTGTAGACATTTTGGACTGGGATAAGTAGCGTTACACTGACTGCAAGTTTGCTTTATATGTTTTGCTTAAGCCATGCTAGGCAATATCTTCATATACTGAGCCCTATTTTTAGAGAAAAACTGGGATGCATTCTTTTTGTCAGACAGGCACTTAGCCTGACATAATTTGCCTTTACTTGACTACCTTGTAGCCTTGGAAAATTGGCTCAGCTACACAGTATAAATCTACACACAGACTACCAAAAGAGAGAGAGCAGGATGGGTTGATGCATCATTAGAACTGTGTATTCTCTGTTGTGTGAAAGTGATGCAGCTGGTGTGTATTTCATTTTATAATATGTCAATGGTAGCACACCTAACACTATTGACTTGCATTGGATTTTTTTTGTGGTCAGTTTGTTTTACTCACCGTCTCTGTTTGTTGTCTAGGACTCCCGTTGGAGCCTCTCTAGAATCATCAGATCAGAGTGCTTCTCCAATTAGAGGTAATTCAAAATTTTCAGTATTTAGAATTTTACATTGTGAGTCAACATCTTAGGATGGTGACAGCTGCTTCGTTCTTTGGACTTCAGTGTTTTAGTATATACTGTACCTGCCACGTTGTCGATCCTTTAAATTTAGCATTTGGTTTAGTGCTGGTGTCACTGAAGGGATTTCGCAACTTGCTTTTCTCTCTGTGTTTGTATGTGTGAGAACAGGGGCACCGAGGAACGGCTGCAGCTTTGAAGATGACCTTTCACTGGGAGCTGAAGGTCAGTTACAAGATTAGCAATTTCTGCTCATTGTTAATGGTTTCCCCCCATGTTCTGCTAATTTAGTATTTTAATTCTTATTTAAAAGGCGACTCTCTACCCTGGCATGTTAAAAAAAGAAACACTGACATTTTGGTAACTCCTCTTGTTCTCCACAAAAGTCAGATGTGAAAGTTGACAATGGTAGGGCTTAAAGTTTCATAAAATGTTGAATTAATTTATCAGGTTCATTTTTAAAAAAAACTTCATTAAAAAATACAGTCCTCCAAGTGGCAATAAATGTTTTGATTGTCAGAATTTTTCCATCAGTGTTAATAGTGCATACCAAATACCAGTCCATGTCCTTGGACATACTTGGGTGCAGGTCAGGCATATTTGTGTTACTGCTGATCAGTAATAAACATCATCATTAGTCTACTGCCACTTATTCAGATTATTGCTAAAGAACTTCTCTGGTCTATTGATTAAACTGAGTGGATATTTGGATCGATGGTATGTTCCAAAATCTGTTAGACAGAAGTCTAAAAGCAGCAGAAATGCAAAGGAATGTTCTACTGAATAGCTAGCTTTTAGAATCAGAATCAGAATACTTTATTAATCCTCGGGGGAAATTGCTTACTATATCAGCTGGATTTAATGCTCAGTTTTGCTTTGTATACAAGTGTTACAAACCGTACACAAGGATGGTACATAAATGTGGTTATTGGATTTGGAGCAGTTATAATCAGGAACACAACATTTTTTTCTAACCTGGAAGCTCTCCTATCAATCTGTCTATCGTACATTTATATTTTGGACGCTCAGCAATTGTTCTAACACTTACAATCAGATGTTGGGTCAAGCAATGGTCATGCATTGCATTGTGTAGTGTACATGACACAAACATTTGGGCATAGTCATTTGGTAAAAGTTTTTAGGGCTTTGTATTGTGAATAGTTGACCCTCAGAATTTGGCCTCTAATAAAATTTTGTCTTCTTAGCACATCACCATTGTTAATGTGGTGAGCTACACCTGTGGTCATTCAAATGATTTGAGAGCAAGATTAGGAGAGAGAAAATCTACTGCGAATATTTGGGTATATTTTCCCGAGTCCCAAAATAACATGTCACGAATAACAGGTAGATTCTGGGAGACCAATAGTAGATTGGTGCACAGCAGAAACTATTCATATACCTAAAGAATAATATGACTAGGATTACGTTTGCAAAAAACAAAAGTGTACAGAGAGGAAGCAACTTTGGAAAAAGCGCTTTATTTCGATAATAAATATGTGGCTCAGATGGCAGAAAGTTTGTGTGACTAGGTGGAGGTAAAGCACAGTGTCATCAGCTTAGTGCAGGTTTTATGATATTTAATGATTGAGTCATGAACTCTGAACAAAATAACCTGGAAAAATTTGGATACCAACTTCATCAGCCCAAAAACAATTTTCAGATGGACGATGAACAATGGCCAGCAAACTATTGGAGCTCTGACGTCATCCCATAGAGCTCTCATGGGATGCCAGGAAGGGGGGGGGGGAGTCAGCAGGAAGATGTTTAGGTCTGAGGACACTGAAACTGCAAAACTTATCTTTTTATGTTTAGTTTTAATTGAAGTTTTACATATCTTGTACAGGAGAAAATGGCAGTCTTCTTCTGCGCAAAATACCGCTTATGCAATTTTTCTTTAAATCTTGGCGTTTCCACTGTTGACACTTATTAAATACAGTGAAAGTCATAATTTTTAAATGTGGCTCAAATGTCTGTATATGTTGCAGAGAAAGTGTTTGTCATAAAAGTAATTACTTTTATTCAAGGTGCCTCCACATTCTGAGCCCCGTGTGTTAACATGAGCTTGATCGTGTGTGTAAATGAAAGACCAGCATCTGACTAAACAGTGCTAGTTGAATCAACAAAAGATCTTGTGATACATCTTCATTCCTCAGTCTTGTTTCTTCATGAAGGGAAAGTCAACAATTGCTGCAGAGGTGTGTGGGAACATGCTGCATGCATGACTGACTGTGTGTGTGTGTCTATGTGTTCATCATTCTTGTGATCTGCTATGAATACATCAGTGACTGCTGTGATGACGATAGGGTGTATGTGTTACTGACTGAACAATAGCCTGTAATGACTTCATGTTCAAACTGTGTGTGTGTGTGTGTGTGTGAGAGTGAAGGGGTTGGAGGTCAGTTGGTGGAATCTGGTACTGAATAGGTGTTAATTAGTTGATTCAAAAAGCTTTGATTTGATCAGTCTGAGACCTTGTGTTCAGGAACACTAGTTGTGGATGTATTTCAGTTACAACATAGGGTCAAGGATAACTTTTCTGTCAGCAAGGGGCAATTTGTTGTACAGTCAGCAGAAATCACATGATTATCAAGCAGACAGTTTTAAGTAAACAGTAAATGACATTTCATAACAAAAAATACTAAATTATAAGATGGCAACATTAAAAACATTGCGTTATTTAAAAGACCAAAGGCAGCTGGAACAAATTTGTTTTTGGGGCCATTTCTCTTTAGTTGTGCGCTCTAAAAAAAAATACACTTGCTCAACAAAAATTAATGTAATAATTTGGATGAATTTTTTTTTTTTTTTAAATTGTAATACCAACTCAGGCACTATTGGGTAAATTCCATGAGATATTTATTTGTTGGACTAACTCAACCAACCAACTTGTTTTACTTTGATGCTTAATTAAGGTGCTAAAACTATTCTAACATTTTAATTAGAAATGCCTGTACATAAATTTTTTTTGTTTGTCACTTCAGTCAGAATAAAGTACACATAGCAATTCCAGTTTTATGATCACTGTTTATTGCAAAACCAGTGCACAGATAAAAAGGCACAATATGTTAATGTGGGAAAGTGACTCTTAAATTTAAAACCAAACCATGGGTTTAGTCATGAATATTTAGCAGCCCACCGATGCAGCTGTTGCTGACTAAACCTTCAACACAGTGCCAACATTAAAAACCTGTTTTCTTTTCTTTGTAGTGTTACTTGCTAATACTGAAGAAATTTACCAGTTGACATCTTTGGCTGCCACTGTAAACACACTAGCTAGTTAAAGTCCACCAGCTTTACAGTTGCTGAATTGGCTTAGGGCAAACTAATTTCAGTTTGAGTGTTAATTCTTGTAACATTAATACAGTTAGTAGCTGCTGCAAGTAAAACAAAGTAGAAGTAGTTACTCGCCAGCCTTTAATGATAATCCATTCACACATTTCTCCTCCTCCTTTTTCTCGGAGCAGGCCGGTCTGGTAACACAAGTATGCTACAAGTTGCACTAACTTAACACTACTCTGTTAAGTAAAGGCAAAAATGTTTATTCAAAATCAATATATATCCAAGTTAAGACAGTTCTTGTGAATTTGATTTTGACCAACTTCTTAAAATAAGTTATCAGCTGAACAAACTGAATTTTTCATGTCAAAAAAGCTCTTGCTTTTAAGCTTTATTTGCTAACTCCATGAATCATATTTTAGTGTGGTATGCTGTAATCACAGCCAGTTGGAAGCAATGTGAACCTCTTGGATAAGGCTTTAGCCATGTCCAGCCAGGATTGACTGGGCCTTCTTCAATGTCCTAACCTTATACAGATGAGGAAGGTCATTTGGGGTCACACTTCCAATTTTGTTGCACACTTTAACTATACCTTGCAGTCTATTTTTATTCTTGAGGTTAAGTGTCCTGTACCAGCTGATGAATGATGACGTAAGAACAGCTCCAATAAATCCTTCTCATGAAGGTGCTGTCAACATTAAAACCATAATGATTGCGTAAAAGTGAATGTACTCATGAGCTTTTCTACAGGCAGCATCCACCTGAAGCTCAAAGGTCAGCTTGTTATCAGGTATGGTGCCAAAGTATGTACATTGCCTAGGAACTTGATAGCCTCCTCTTTTATCGCCACAGGAGAGATGGTCAGTGGATTCTTTCAAAATCCACAACCGTCTCTTTAGGTTTAATGCGTTAAAATCCACGGAGGACAGCTTGCACCACTCAGTGAAATCTCTCATTGCTGACTATTGAAAAGGCACAATCACTGAGTCATCTGCCTATTGGATTTGGCACTCATTAGTGTACAACGCAAAAAAGATTCAAAAGAACGCACAACTGGGGCAATCTGGTGAAGGCAAGAAGAATATTTGATAAAACACCAAATACAGTAAAGTGTTTTTTTTTTTGTTTTTTATTTTACATTAACTCACAGTTAGGAAGTCTGAAACAGTTGCTAATGTCATCTGCAATTAATTGGCAGTTAGTTGCATCTTTCTCTAATGGGGCATCCTTCTACTATGTTATCCCAACCTGAAAGACAGAAGCTTCACTTCAATAGTTGCATACTACATAGCCTCCACATTTCTCTTTTGTTTTGTTTCTGTCTAAAACTACCAAAAAATGCCTTTTTTATGTAGACATCAGTCAGTACCAACTTGTTAAACTACACAGACTTAGGAGTACAAAAATGAACTGACCCAGAAGGCTTGCACGTGTGGTCTTTATCAACCTGCAACAAGCAGATCATTGTCAGCCGACCACACATGGAGGAGGTACAGATGGGTTTCCTTCATTTGTACAAACACTGTCTGACTGTGGATAGTTGGAGTCCAAACTCTTTAAAGATGGATCTGTGACATATTCCAGTCTGATAATTATCAGTAACAGTAATCATTTGTGTTTTGCCCTGCATAGACAGATTTTATTAGATCATTGCTCTAAGTAAGCAAATGACTAACTTAATTGAGTTCTCTTTATCTACTTTTAGGATTTGCATGGAAATTGTTATTTTTAGTGTATATTTATCCTGAAATATTGAACATATCAGTGCGTTCGCAAACATTTTCTTGAAACTGCAGAATCGAAATTCTCCCTGGGTTCATATAAAATAATGTGATTACTCATTAGTGTATGAGAATTATGACAGTTGTAATGCTTACATTTATTATAGTATAGAATTTAGTGGCTTAAATTGCAAAACGTAAACAATCTAAAAACGTTTGGGTGTGGGAAATGTATGTTGACTAAAAATACATCCATGCATCAGATTTTGTCATGTTAAAATGAAGGTTCGTGTGGCTGGATTTTTAGTTTGGTGTCACTAGACGTTTTTGAGCATCCAGGACTCAACCTGCCTGTTTTTTCTGTTTGAATTTGTACGAGCTAACTGTCTGTGTTTATACAGATGTGACATTAGGATTCTTTCGCCTGAGTGCCTCTGTCTGCTTCATGTTATGTCCTGACAGTAAGTGCCTTAATTAAGTTGAGAGTGATATTTGAGAGGATTAGCTGATGTCCTCTGTGGAGGATTTTCCAGATGTCAGGTATGAACGGATCCTAATTGGCTGTTATACTGTTAAACATTATCGAGACAGGATAAAAGGGGATTAAAGTGTTAAAGAGTGAATGAGATGGAAGTGAATTACTAAATGAAATGGTTCAGGGTGAACAGGATGGAAGTGAATCAGTGAATTGGTGTATGGACATGGCTGTTGACACGTGTGGCTTCTTTAGTCCAGCTGTCTGGGAAGAATACATTGTAGGTTCAAAGAAATTTACCTGACATGACCTAGAATAGAGAAACGCATTCGCACGGATGGTGGCAGGTTGCAGGCTTCAACAGGCTCTTCTGAAATGGAAAAGAAAACAGTCACACCTGTGGCAAGTGATTACTTTCAGTTCTTTGACAAAATGAAAGTTCACCTACATCAGTGTTCAGTACAAGCAGTGGTAGTAAATGGCAGCATATTTAACAATCAAAATTTTTTTGGAACAACTGGTTCTTGACTTCAAAACAAGTTAAATAAATGCAGCTTCACAGCCAGTTATGTAATAAGGCTTGTGTTTGTTTCTTTTGTTCTTGGGATACTTGAAGAACTTGTGACAGAATTTAAAAAAGATTTTAGAGGACTATTTAAAAAGCAGTAGCATGTAAAATGTATTAAATTATCTATCACTATCTCAGCGTGCTTTAATACTCTGGACTGTAGAACGTCCCAAGCTTAACACTACTTATATTCCTGGCTTATAGGAGGGCTGAACGCAAATTTCAGGGAAAACAAAAACAAGCGTCATGCGTTCTATGAAGTATCTAAAAATTGTTTATTGCATTATTAAACCTCAGTAGTATTCAGTCAGCCACCTCCATTAGTTTCAACAGGCTTTGTTTTCCCAGCCGACTGAGTTGGTTGCACACAAAATTTCCATTCACTGTGCCTTTTGATATCCCTATTGTCACTTGTTTTGGCTATAATTAAAAGCTGCCTAATAAATGGGAAAAAATCCCTTCCAGTTTCAAGCATTCAATCATGTCGCCCATGCTAAAGAAATGTATTCTTACCCAGGTGTCCTTAATAACTGTAATTTGGAGGTGAGCCTTTCATTGCAAATGTTTTAGAAGTTGTTTTCTCTGAGGTCTCCTGCTATGTCACTGCTTAGCACTTTTGTTCAAATTTCAGTCTGGTTTTTGAAGTATGCACACTTCAGAATTTATACTGTTAAAGGTATACAATGACCTCCTCAGTTCTCTTGATTATCATTTTAGTCATGATAGAGTGCCTGGAGGGTGAAGTTGGTTTGCACGGCCTTGTTTTAAAATGGGTTTTCTTCACGTCTGACAAAGAATAGTTTCTGTTAAAATGGGAAACTATTTGTCATCCAGTGCCCCTAATTAATGTGGCATCCCCCGTGGGTCAATTTTAGGGCCTCCTTGTATTTTATTTGTGTGTATGCCCCCCTTCTTTTATTTTCCGTGTGTGTGTGTTTCCCCTGAAAACAGCATTAGCTCCCACAACTATCCAGTTCGACAGGCTTGTTCACTGAATAACTTCTGTGACTGTCTGAATAAAATCAAATGCTAGTTGTAGAGATACTTCCTCCAGCTTAATTTAGGCAAAAGTGAAATTATTTTAATTGGCCCTTCCAGGATCATTACGAGCATTACAAAAGCACTTGTTCCACAGTGTACTATTGTATAAAACAGTCAAAATCTTAGAATTTTTATGGATTTTTCTTTTTTTTACAAACAAATTAGAGCTGCAGTGAAGGGCAACTTTTATCAACTTAGAAATATAGCTAAATTAAAGCCTATTTTATCTTAGGACTTTCAAACACTTTTCCCTGTTTTATCACCTCTTGACTGGACTACTGCAGCTTTCTGTACATAGTTAGCCAAGACAGGGTGGAATTGGATAAGTTTATACTAATTAGAAGTCTAGTTCTGCATTTTGAACAAAGAAATGACAAGGCATCACTTCTGTCTTGTTTGTAAAATTTCAACGTCAATTTTATAGCTCACTGATAACTAGTGCGGTTATTTATTTTTATAGCCTTCCAGTGATCCACTCTGCTAATGTCATATTCTGCCCCAGGTCACATGTATCATCCTCCCATTAACTCCTCTTAGTCGCCTGTGCTCTCCTTAAGATCAAAAACTGTTATAAAACTGCTTCTCAGTTTCTGCCCCACCGGCTCTGGAAAAAGCCTCACCTCTCATTAGGTACTACTTTATTATTGTCAGTTTTAAATCTCTTCTATAGATCTACCCATATTAGCCCATGGTTATCAGTTAAGCCCACTGATATTATAGCATTTTTTTTAATGCAGCATTTTCATTTTATGTATAGATTTCACATACGATCACCTTTCTATTTGTTGTTTTTAAAGTTGTTTTTTTACCCGCCTTTAGTTTATAATGATTCTGGTCAAGTTAAATCTAATCTTTAATCTGTTTATGCACATATTATGTTTGGATTTTATTGTTTCTATTGTGATCTTTTTTTTATGCCTCTGCCATGGAGATTTTATGTGGGCTGGATAAAAGGTTAAGGTCACACGGAGTTTGATTTAAGGTGGAGGCATACTGGCTGAGCTCTAGGCATTTCATTATTATGCATACTTGGTAATCGTGGCCTTTATCTGTGACTGTGAAGCTCTTTGGACTAGATATTTTAAATGTGCTAAATAAGTGTAAATAAGCACCTTTAGACCTCATATCTTCTAATATTACCCTGTCTGTTGGTTGGTTAAGAGAATCAATTTGAATAGTTGATATTTGCAGTTTTCTTGACTAAATAATTCAAAGAATTAGAAAAGTTGCTGAAAGGTCATTGAATAAAAGTGAATCTTGGTCACACAGTAATTAACTGCATTGCATTGTGTTTATGGATACATAAGTAATATTCATTTTTCTATTCTTCTTTGCAGCCAACTATCTTCAGTCCAATAATAATAAAACTGAATCCTGGTGAGTTCACTTGTATTTCACTCTCTACTTTAAGTAAATAAATTAGCAGCTGGTTGATGGCTTAAGCTCTTCTCACATATGCATTGGCGACATGAATTATTACCCATCAGAGATGAATATATGGTCTTTATCTTGCCAGCTCTCTAGTACAACATCCATACAATGTCACATTGCACCCATATGAGAAAAAAGTAATTGTCCAGTGAATACACAGTGAGCTCTGGTCCTGTGCTTTGGATGCTTTACTCAGGCAACTCCCTACCTGAACTCAACCAGAGAGTATTTAAAGTATCTAAAGTGAGAATTTGACTGAAGCATGTGGAAGAACAAATGTGGACAATGTTCTACCTGATTGTCCTGACGTGTAAAAATTATTTTAGTTTCTTCCCTCAAGACCCTATGTATGCATGTTAATGATTCCGTGTGTTAATGTTTTGTGTGCAGTTTTGATCTTGCAGCGGATCAGAAGAGGAGTAAATACAAAGAGAGCGGGAGGAGTATGAATTCCACAGGATCTGGGAAGAGCAGCACAGTGTCCAGGTCAGTTCACATCCCCAGTTCTCACTCAGACTCATGGATGTTTTTGCAGAAAGTAACACACTGATCTCACACAGCGCACTGTTATTGAACTTTAAACTAGCTGACACTGCAGGGATCTCTTTAGTTTACTTTTCAAGGTAGGTGGACTTGCATAATATTTGCTAGATCTTAATCATGAGTGCATCTGTCTTGCCATGTATCAAGATTTTAGCTAAACCTCAGTCTGTTTGCCCAGTCAGCATCTCGCCAGTAAGGCTACATTTATAGCTGCATTTTAGGTAACAATAGCTGGATAGTTTGTCCAATCACATCTCAAGCTTTGTTTTTTAGCTTTGCCTATGACTGACGTTTTATGCACAAAAAAATCATGCAAAGAAATCTAACTACATAGCCAGCTACACTGTTGTAGCTATGTCTCTGTATTGCACTCAGCATCCTGTGTTTCAATGATTTGACTGGTTGAAGTTTTCCTGTGGTGGATGATGATAAACAGATGGTTTGTCCACTCATTTGCCAAGTATTTCATGAAAGTGCCTGCACTTCTCCAAGTAGCTTCTCAGAAGGTTGGTGGTTTTCTTTAACAAACCTTCTGTTGCTTCAGGTTACTCATTTTTAACCCCCAAAAGTACTTGAATCTATCATATAGGTCAGAATCTTTAGACAGGTGTATTAGTTAATGTCCAGAAACCCTGTAGCTATAATGAGACAGGAATTCAGAGTCATTTCTGCACTCTCCCTGGTAATGCATAATATTATCTAAAATTTTTATTTAATTTCCTCAATGTGTACCAGTAGATAAATTCCCTACTAATCAAATCTGTGACTCCTATGGCCATCCAATGTAGTTATGTTCTGTTTTTTTCAGTATGATAGTTTTTATCGTAAATTGAGCTTAGTGGTGTAGATTGCCCTGTACAGAAAATGATGCAGCATGTAATCCTGTATTTCCATTTTATTTTCACTGATATCAGCCTTACT
>VUQH01088570.1:0-16813 GCA_015106775.1 Etroplus canarensis | reverse complement strand
ATCAGCCTTACTGTCTGTTATCTGCTTTTTTGACATTTTCCCACTTTCACAGCCCTGCTCACTGCAAATCTGGGACACAACTCTCTTTAATACCCAAGATCAAAATCAATATTTTTCAAAGTGTAAAAACTGTAATATATCAACATTTTGCTTTGTCCTCAGTTTAATTTTGATTGGGTTGTAGCCATAAGCAGACATCTACCCATTTTATAAGGTCATAAGAGGGAAAATGGCTTTATTTCCTAGCTGAGGTAGCAGCTAATTCATTCAGCATCTAACTGGTGTGTGGGTGCAGAGATCAGCTGTGCATCCCTTGAGTTGGGTTGTAGGTTGCCAGGTTGCGCTGACAGATGGGTAGCAACTGTAATTAATGTGCGGACTCTTTGTGTAGATGTTGTTTCATAGAGAATCTGGCAACTTTGGTGACATTAGGTAACACATAAACCTTAACCAAATTATGTGTTCCAATTATTAAAAATTAAGTTTAAAGGTTGTGCAAATTCCGAGAGTTTACTGGGAGAAACAGCAAAATGGGTAATCACCAGGAGGTGGTCTTAAAATGTGTGAGAAACCCAAGAAAAACCAGAGTGTTTGCAGGTATGACAACCATCCTGTCTAAGGTGGATCAGCAGATTTGTGTTTGAGGATTCACTGTTGAATGATCTGATTACTGTCACGGTGGGTAGGCAGGACAAAGTGATGAAGTCAGAGCTGGCAGCATGTGTGATGGTTAGGGCCATCACTTGGTGGTAAATTGTGTATTTGCAACGATTTATAATTGGCTATGATTGGTCAGTTGTTGATAACCTATATTCTGTATGTGGTTGATAAAAGGTTTATCACACCAAACCTTAACACAAGTATAACTATGGCTTAAAAGACCACTTGTTACTATTACTTACCTCCAGTGTTTCTTATTACAGTGCCTAAATTTTAAAAAATGTATTATAAAGATTAGTAGCACCATCACCTTACAGGGCAGGGTGATTACCTCATTTCGTCAGCTTACTAGAAAAAGAAGCCACAGCGGCTTTACCTTGCTAAATGTGGCTACCACTCTATTAAAACCACACAGACGCACCATAACATACTGGGATTTTTTTTTCATAATTTCTTTAAACAGTCAGTTATGCACATGACTAGCCCTTTGTAATATTAGCAAAACTCAAGGGAAAGTTCCTGGATAAACTCTTCCAGGCTTCTTCAGTTCTCAAGAGCAGAGTCATGTTGTAATCTTCAACTAATTCACTCACTTCCTGAAACTACTAGTACAAAGCTGTGTCTGAGAGGTAAAAACTGGCAGTTTGTTTTCATAGTGGTTGAGCACTGCAGTCAATGGAGATCCTCAATATTCTGCGGTTAGACCAACTAAACAAACCAGTGGTCTAAATCACCAGCTGATCAACTTGCTCACTGAGGGAATAACTGCCAGTGTGTCTCTCCATAGTGTGTCAGAGTTGCTGGACCTATATGAGGAGGACCCAGAGGAAATCCTGTTAAATCTTGGTTTTGGTCGAGAAGAACCTGACCTATCTTCAAAGATTCCCTCTAGGTTCTTCAATAGCAGCTCCTCAGCACGAGGCATCGACATCAAGGTACAGACAGAAGAAGCGTGAGAAGCAATTTTACATTAAAAGAAATGTGGTGTGTTTTTGAAAGCCTATGGAAATGTACTCACATGTAGCAAGTATTTGTTACAGTACTGTGCAAAAGTCATGAGCCTCCCCTCGTTTGTCTTTATTTTGTTTCAAAGGAGCCAGACTTGTGATTTTTAAGGCGGTCTGGAGCAGTGGTTCTCCAGGCTTTGAGAAGGTCTTTCAATATCTTTCTTTGGACATTTACTTTTTTCCTCATTTCCAAACACTTATCACTGACCTATATGTCATTCAAGCATAAAAAAGGCACCTAACACAAACGGATGAAATTTTTGTGTTTACGTGTAACAGACAACTTGGCAAAAAACAGTTTTAAGTTGTATCTTCAGGGACTTTTTTTTTACTAGCAGGCTGTCACAAAAGCACATCATTTGCTCCCATTTTCTTTTTGTTGAATCTATGAAACATGCCAAAAATAACATCAATTGAGAGGCATAAAATAGAATTTTTACACCAACATGATGATTCCCAAAGAGCTATTAGCTAAAAACTTGGCATATCTCAAAACGGTATGCAGTGTCCTTTAAAAAATGAGGAAACTGGACAAGTAAAAAACAAAAGAGGAAGTGGCAGGCCTAACACAACTATCTCCTGTAGATGAGTGGAATTTGAAAGTCATCTCCTCAAGAAACAGGAAAAAAATCCGGAAAAGACTTGACACAGGACCTGAGGGACACATCTGTCTCTCAGCTGAGCCATCGACTGTTTGCCAAAGCCTGATCAGAAATGGCCTCGGTGGAAGGGTGGCTGTTAAGAAGCCATTCTTAAGGACGGGGAGAAAAGGCTGAAGCATGCCAAATTACACTAGAACTGCACTAAAAATCAGAGGCATCGGGTCTTATAGGGTGGGGTCATCTTGACAGAAAGGAAAAAAGGCAGCCAACAGCTTTGGAATGGCCTTCAAGAAGCCTGAAGAACTATTCCTGAAGACTATGTAAAAAAATGATTAAAAAAAACTAGCCTAAGAGCATTCAGGCTATTTTGAAGGATAAAGGTGGTCATATCAAATATTGACTTTCAAGCTCATTAGAATTGTAAAAATTCAGCTTTTTCTTTATGTACTGTTTTTCCATTTATGTTTGCACATGTCACTAAATCATAGCATCTATTTCCCATTTTTCTAGCAAAATATAAACAAAGACTGGCTCAAGACTTTTGCACAGTATGATATAGTCTGTCTGTGTGTGTATAATATAATATTTTATATATATATATACAGAGACAGACAGAGAGAGACGGACAGAGACGGACAGAGAGGCACAGAGACACACACACACTGACAGAGACACACACTGACAGACTACCAGTCAAAAGTTTTTCACCATCTACTAGCTGGTTTGGCATCAAAGAAGATTTATAATAACTGTCATGTGAATTTAATTTAGTCAGATCCAATTTCATATTCATCTAATACCTTGATTTATGACCAGATACCTTCAAAATTAGGAAAGTTCTCTTCAGTCTTGTTGTTACTTTGTGTTTGCAGCTTAATGGAAAATGTTAGCATGCAAGCAAGCTATACATGCAAATAACTGAGTGCATTTACATGTGCGTTTGTTTTTATCTCATCCTAGTTCTAGTCATAAGAAAATATGTTTTCAGTGTGTCACTTTATTGTTGTTACTGTTCAAGATTTTATTTTATTACTTTATCATTTATACCCCTGATCATAACACTGTTCTGGCTTCTTATCATCTGTGTGCAGTGATTTCTCTCACTTCAGTCTGTGTTCTTTTTACATGCAACAGAAGTCCAGGTTTTATTGGAGGACTTCAGATAGCATTAAGGTTTTTCAAAACCAGGATAAAACCTTATTCTGGTTTCTAAAAAACAAAACAAGATGTTTACTTGTGTAGCCCAGAGACTCCAAAAATAAGTTCACAACCACAATACTAATGGGCAGAACTCATACTGCTTGTTAAACATTTGCATTATCACTGTGAGCATGCTAATGTTTTGTTTTTAACACTGCTGAGCCAAGGCCAAAGCTATTCATTCTGATGCAAAGTTGTGGATTTTCTCAACCACTTCAGCATTCCCTCTCAGAAAGTTTTATACTCCCAAGCAATCATTTTTGCATTTCTGCTGGTCCATAGGAACAGTTCTGTGTTAAACTAATCCGGTTATAATACACTGCCAAAACACTCTGCCAGTGTTGCAGAAAGGAGGGATGATAAAACTCTTTACTTGATGCTCAGTCTTCCCTTTGAAAAGGCTGATATAAGGCAATATACAGCCATGTGATGGGTGACATTGTGGCTCTAGACATGGTTACTGCTCAGACTTCAGCTGCATTTGTGGTTTAAGTTATGTGTGTTACTAAGCTGCACTGCAACTATTTGAACCTGTGGTGCTGCTATACAATGATGGATGTGTTGATTAAAACACCACAAAAGTGGTGGACTACACTCACAGCTGTTGAAAGTAATTCAACCATTACAAAATAATGTGTCACAGCCATAGATTTCACAGCCATAGCATAGACGGCTAAGTAGAGTTGTGGCCTGTCTCAATCAGCCTTGGCAGTACTCAGGGAGAGAGCAGCTCCTCTAGTTGCTTTTCCAACTAGGGTCGTTCAGACTTGTTGCTGAGCAGCCTCAGCTCGCGGTGCACTGATTTATGCTATAACCAGAATGAATTTCTACCTTTTTCTGATCAGACAAAATGCAAACATTAAAGAAAACTCCCCACAGTGACCCATAGTTAGCCCTGTATTTAATCATTATCTATAGAAGGAAAAAAGTGCATGCCATGTCCTGACTGTAAATCACTGATAATGTTTACATTGATATTACTTTCTGTGTTTCTCATGAAGGTGTACTTAGCCGCTCAGCTGCAGCGCATGGAACTGGAGAACCCCAACTACGCCCTGACAAGTATGTACCTCCACACTGTCTACACTGCTGCATCTGTGTTCACATTCTACAGCCTCAGTCCTGCAGGTGGAGGGTTAACCATGTTAGTGATGAGAAGCTCAGAGGTTCACGTCCTGAAACTGTAGGCAGGGGAAGTGAAGCTGTGTGTGTGTGTCCCGTTTCCAGTTTTATTGTTGTTTTGTGGGGTCCTTCGGCTTTTTTAGCTGTTCTGCCAACTGCCTCGACAACACTGCCAGCAAAAACAAAGATCTGTTTGTCCCAGACACACACACGCGCGCACACACAGACCTGCTCCGCTAACATCCTGGCCTCTTTTTGTTTTCAAATGTGTGTCTGCATGAAGGTACTGGCTTATGAATGAACACATACACACGCTGCTGACCCTCATCTTCTCGACAATTTAACAGTCTCGTTGCAGTAGAGGAAAGGCTTTGCCAAAGATCCTCAGTATGTGTGTGAGAAGATGAATCACTTCATAGCTGAAATTGGCTCAAATCAAGAATGGTTTTACACCTTAATGTGTCTCTGGCCACTCTTTAGTTGTACTTGCTTATTTAAAATTTTTAAAAATGAGGAGTGTTGCGTAGGTCAGTGTTCTAAACATTTGCATTTTCATAACAGATTTACATTTTTGCCATCATACCCTGCCAAATTTTTGGCCATGTCTTTTTTAGTTTTTGTAAATGCAAATAAGTTATTATCCTGATTAAGTCACAAAGTTAACCATACATTTATCAACAGCAAGCATAAAATGTGGATGCATGTTGTCAACTTTGACAAATGAACATCTAGTGCAACAAAATAAAGGCCATGCAGCTTTCACGTGATGCCAACTTATCTGTATGCTGATGCAGGCTATCGCATTTTGAAAAATGTCATTCTGCTGCTTTAGTCTACCTCAGTACCTGCAGTCCAATCACATTATCTCAGACTAACTCTGATGTTGATCAGCTCTGTGGGAGCCATGTCAACTGTTGCAGGAGTTCTTGTTCTTTCTGAAATTCAAGATTGTTCTTGATGACTTTGACAGTGTATGTGGGGGGTTGTTGATGCAGGATGAACTTAATTTGTTTAGCAAATCTTAATTAGAACAGCTGTTTTTAATGTCTTGCAGGCAGGAAGTTGATAGAACCACCTTAACTTGTTGCTGAAATGCAAAAGGATACTGTCCTGGCTGAAGATTCATTGTTTAACTTACTCTCTGTGGTTGCTCTGAAAAGTCCCAATTTCTTCATGAATGCTATCCTGACCTGACCCCACTTGCCATGATGTGAATTTATTTTTTTTAATGCAGATTGGATAATTAAGAACTGATATATGCGGCAGCAAAGTGGATTTCGTGATATTCCTGAAAATTTTACACAAATTTTAGCCACAGCAACAGTAGATGGCCGTGGTGGCAGACACAACATGGTATCAGCACGAATGAATATAATCCCAATAAAAATGTACAAACTTTTACAGAAAATGCCACATGGTAGCCAATCTGTAATTTCAAATTGGCAAAAAAAAGAAGTATAATCAGTTCTGCATCTCATAGAGCTCTATCACTGTGCCAAAATTCAAAATCCTGCTTTAAATAGTTTTTTATTACTGGGCTGGCATGAAGGATGCGTGGCGGCAGCAGTAGCAACATGTTGTCACTATGAAAGTATTTGATTCCATGATCAATTTGGCTTTTGTTTTGTGCAGAAGAATAGTCACATTGATACGGCTAAAAATGGTTAAAAAAATTACAGACTATGCCACTTAGTGGCAAATCCATATTTTCAAAATGGCTGAAAATCAAATCATTTTCAGGTCTTGTGTTGGTTTCTCACTGTGCCAAAATTCAAAATCTAATGTTAAATGGTTTTTGTGCTATTGTAATGACATGAAGGATTTGTGGTGGGGCACTGATGATTCAATCATATTCTCGCTTTTCTGGGATATAATAATTGCTTCCAAATGCTTGAATAGCCACATGAAAGTCAGATTGAAGTAATTTATCTGCTGATGTAACTAAGTTGCAAACACTGCTAAACTGAACATTAACATTTTTATTTGTTCAGGATTCACATTAGTCCATTGGTCAAAGGTCATGGCCACATTAATCTGGATGTTAGATTTCTAAAACAAACAACCTAATGCAGGTCATTATGGACACCGAGAGCAGGCGAGGTCTCTTGTATATAAATATTGTTTCTGCCTGCTTATCTCAGGATTATGAGCCAATTTTCTTATCTCCAGATAACTGCATCATTCTCAAGACCTTTGTTGGCACGCATACTGAAGCTCAGTAACTCACCTGAGTCAAAGGCAAAGTTGTGATGTGCAGAATAACAAACACCTGGGGCTCATTGCTCAAGCTGTTCCTGAGCTGGTTTTTGGGGTGGTGCTATGTTGTGCTAGGATGTGCCGTTTCCATAAAAAGGGGGGTATGCATGGTCTGCAGTTTTGTTTAGGTACATGGTATGAGTCAAAGTATCATCTGAATGAATGCCAGAACCCAGTGCTTGCAAGCAGAGCATTTATAAGGATTTATAAAGATGTGACTGATGTTTTTTGCTTCAGTTACATTTTATTGTTGCTCCTGATCGTTGTAAGTCACTATTCATGCAAGCAAAAAGTAATCACACAGCAGCTTGCTGTCCCTGTAATATCACAGGTGTGAAAGCTTCTTTGTCAT
Source organism: Etroplus canarensis (assembly GCA_015106775.1). Lineage (NCBI taxonomy): Eukaryota > Metazoa > Chordata > Actinopteri > Cichliformes > Cichlidae > Etroplus > Etroplus canarensis. The sequence continues at coordinate 9,614 of VUQH01088570.1, read as the reverse complement.
GTTTTCATGTCTCTACTTGTCTTTATTAGTCATAACACCCATTAAAACTGGACTCTTAACTTACATTGTTTTGAAGGGCTCAGTTATATAGTTAATGTAATCATATTTAATGTGTCTCATTGACTTCCACCGAATTCCATGTGACAAACAAATTCAAGTGTGTGCTTCCTGTTTCACTGCGATCTCCCGCCGTCTTGACAAAGGAGCTGTCTCTTTAGCCAGAAAATGTGACGCTCTGTGTACTTTGTTCTAATGCTTTTTATATGTAGCGCATTATTATAAACTGTAGTAATGCTCTCAAACAGTCTAAAGTCTGTAGTGGCACTTATCAAAGTTTATTTATTACCCAATTTAGAGTCCAGTGAAACTTGGCTGGACAGAAACATAAGACTGCATTAATTCATGAAACCAGAATAGATAAATGTACACAGAGAAGAACTTCAAATTCAGTGTGGTTTCTTAACAATTCCTATGTTCAGACTTCTATGCGTGTTTTGTTGCAAACGAGTCAGAAGGAGTAAACATGAAGTCATACAGACTGACATTACTCCTTGCGTCATCAGGACCCAAAAAGAAAATCTGTTGACCCACAGCAAATCATGCAAGTCTTTGTTCCTCTTAGGTATTAGAAGAGCTCACAAGGAAACCTCGTGTAAAAATACTAGTGAAAACCGAAAGAAAAGCCCTGTATTTAACTTTACATGGAACAAAGGAAACATGACAAATGTTGAAACTGAGAAATTGTCTTGTTGTTCCTAATATTTATTCTCATTTTAGCTTCTTTAGTAACACTGTGTTAAGAACTGTCCCTTTTATAATTTAAAACTCTTTAACTCATCTGGCAAAGCCAGATTGATTGAGCCAATTTGATGGCAAGGTATCCAATATCCATCTGTCCACAGTTCACAAGAATTGCTACTCCTCATACAGTATTGGTCAAGACACAATGCTCACCTAACAGGTCTTCACTCATATTGTCAAGGTTACATTTGTTGTTTCATGGACTCTTTTCCATTTTCACAAAAAACACTTTCCTAAGACTGTTCGTCTGCAATGTAGTGTTCATAAAATTAGTTTTTGTGTGCAATAATTCCTGTGTTTAGTTATTTATGAAATAATGTCTAAGGCTAGGTTAGGGTAGGTTGAGAACTGCCAAAATGTCCAGAACGTGACTGTTTAAGAGTCTTCTTGACTTCTCAATGGATTTTATGTCTCATTAGTTTGTTCAATACAGCCAACATATGACAAAACTCGTCACTTTCTGTCAGTACTTCACATATTACAGTAAGCTATGAGTTGTCATGGATTGTGAGTTTGAACTACTACGCCACTGATGTTCTGATTGAAATTGTGGATGCTGTGTTTTTTAAGGTAAAGCGACTGCCCGCTGTCAGTGCATGGTTCAAAAGCCAACATCCACAATGGCATGGGGTTGGATAGGTGCATGTAGCATTGGAAATTTAGGTGAAGGCACCATTAATGCTGAACATTATAAATAGCTGTTGAAGCAATACATGCTGCCATCCAGATGTACTTTTCAAGTAGGACCTTTCTTATTTTAGCAAGATGATGCAAACTATTTTCTGCATGTTACAGCAGTAGAGAGGTGAGCTTCATAATACACCAAAAAATTGGTGTATTTATTAAATGGAATAATGCAACAAAGGAGGCCCTGAACTGTTGAAATCCTATATCAAAAAAGAAGATGCAACACAGTATTTGCATCAAATTCAAAATAAGATGCATTCTATATTAAAGATTACATTTTTGTTTCAACATGTCATATCTTGCCTTTGTACAACAATATAGTGTTTAAATGATTCGCAAATCATTTCTGTATGTTTTTAGTTACATTTTAGACAGTGTCTTTTCTGGGAACACAGTTGTAAATAACAGGTGGAGATGGAACAGAAGAGAAATGGAAACTAAGGCATTTTGCATTGCAATAGCAAAAAACAGTCTAAGGCATCACACCTGACTTGGTAAATGTTTGTTTGAAATTTGCAGATCAGTGCCTTGGTTAAACTGCTCCTTTAACAGTTTCTGGTCCATCCGTGGTCCCTGGAAGCGTTCGTCTTTTCCAGAACATTCTCATATTCCTTCATCGGTTTCCTAGATCCCAGACATATGTGTGTGGTGTTGTTTGTTATGTAAACTCTGTTCTCACCATCAGAAAGAAATCTCCCAGGAAGAAGACAGAAAAAGAGTGCGTGTTATTTTCGCTTAATCCTCACTTCCTGTATTAGGACCCTAAGAATAAGCATTAATGCAGAGTCAGCAGTCAGCAGGAAACACACTCACACAGTAGTACTATCATGACGCACATCTGTGTTCTGTCGTAGGATGTTCTGCAATCGTGGGCAGCTCTGAATGGCAGCTGTGAAACTTCACAATGGCATATTGATGTATGAATCTTGCTCACATCTTTTAGCAAAGGACTGTCTGCATCCACATCCAGCACACACTTGACAGGCATCATCTCATAGGAGATGTCATTCTGAGTCCTTGATGAGTCCAGTAATCATGCTTCTTTTAGTTCTTACTTGGTCTCCACCAACTCTCCTGAGTAGAGTCTCAGCTTTTTTTGCATCATTAAAGAGAACACTGAGACTAAAACAGGCTAAACAAGATAAAGATGCAAACTAAACTGTGAGCTACAAGTTGAGTTTTCTGGCTTTTTCTTCACATGTTGACACCATTTAAAAATATGCTGTCTTGGCTATTAAGGCTTCCTCTTTACTGTGTACCCACAAGTTTACAGTCAACTATCATTTGCTTACTTTTGTTCCTGATGACCTGTTGACTGTGAGTGTGTTTTTGCACTGTCCCATTACCTCACTTTCTCCCCTCTAATCTGTCACATCAGTGTTTTATTATGGTGAGATTTTTTTAAGGATATGTCTGCTACTTAGTTGTAATCAGCTGTACTGCTCTGAATTTTTAAATATTCTGATGGCAACAGCTTGGCATCAACCTCTGAAAATGCACTGTGTTTTACTGTCTTGGTCACCCTGTGGTTCTGCAGTGTATTATGGTATATTGAGAATGTAGTTCTGAAAATATTCTGCCAGTCTCTACAAAATGTCAATATAGTACTGAATTCCCTGCCACGGTAATTACATAATGGTTGAGAATGAAAACCAGCACTATGATGTAACAGCAGCTGCCACCGAAATTTAAAAGCAATGGGATTTTTTAGAGGTTAGAGGTGAGAGAATAAGAGAGAGCAGACCTGGGCTGTATTCCGGGTGATTACATGAAAGCAAAACACAAGGTGTTCACAGAGGGACAGACAGAAGACAGAAGTCGGTGTTTTATAACAGACTGACAAGTATTTAGACAGTGAGGGACAGAGTAGGGGGGTAAGGAAGGCAGGAAAGTATGCAAGTCATCATCCTGTTAGAGATGAGACTGACAGCTCGACTTACACAACCACAAGAGGAGGAAGCGGGGAGGAGTGGCTCTGTCTGTGTTCAGTCCCAACATGAAGCTTTCCAAATGTTTATTTTTATAAAGCCAGTTTTAAAAAATTGACCATTGCGATGACTGTTTTTATTCAAATTTATCTCAAGATTCACTCCTCCATGTCTGTTCATCTGATAAACACTTGTATAGTGAGCACTAATTTAGAGCAAAGGCCAGTATCATGAATGTCAACTTTCATCTGTAACGGGCTGAAATTGCAATTGAGGAGCTTTATTCGGAATCACATGAAAACATGTTGGATTCATTTTTAGGTCCTTGAAACCCATTAGACTAATACAACTCTAAAAGCAGGGGAAACAGCTCAAAATACAAAATTTCCAACAGTTGCTGGTCATAGCTCTGATCTCAGTCTGGTTTTCTTAATTTTCACCACTGTAGGTAACAGAAATCTACATCTGAAGCCCCATCATCACATAAAACAAATAGCTTGTTGGTAATATCTTTGTAACTGACATTTAATCTTTAGTGGACATTCCAGGCTGTGGTTGTTGTGTTTACGCCACTTAAGGCTACATTCATGCCTATAAACGTGCTGAGAAGACAGGCACGTCAGATTAACGGCATGTTCCATCTTGAGGCGATGGACTGCCGTGGTAGAGGACCACATCGAATTTTGCGCTTGTAAGCCAAGAAGGGAAATCTGAGACTGCAGTGGGTGCATGCTCATCAAAACTAGACATTTGAAGGTTAAGGAAATGTAGCCATCGCCAATGTCTGCTGAGGCTGCAGACAGTCAAGAATTTGACTTAAGCAACACAAATTCATGGCCACAGCCTGTCTTGTCAATAGTCCAGTCCTCTCAGTGGTTAACCTCACCTTTTCTTTATTTCCCTGTCATTTTGTCATTGAAGCACTTTGTTACATCTGTCTTGTGTCTGTCTCTTTCTCAGGTCGTTTCCGTCAGATCGAGGTCTTGACAACCGTAGCTAACGAGTTCTTCCAGCTCTACAGTCAAGTTTCTGGACAGCCTGTCCAACGCATCAGCTCTAAGGATCAAGGTAATGATGGAAAGCACACAAAGTGCATTGAAGGACAGATTTAGTCTAGAGCAATTTAGAGTAGCTATGAGTGTAGTGTAGTGTAGTGTAGTGTAGTGGGTTACACATTCGCCTCACATGTGAAAGGTCTCTGGTTTGCCAGCTCAGCCTTGAGGGTTACTACTCAGCTGTGGTGTGTCCAACTCTGGGTATAATCAAGGCCTAAGTCACAGGAACAAAGTCCATATGAATTTTTGCCATATATTTTTTTTTTTTAACTTGAACATTTGTCAGCACCAACACCCCTGCTTCCAGACTGATTTTTTATTTAAACTAATGAAATGTTTTTACTGTCAGATTTCAGACAAAAATTTGTTTGAATATTTATGTTGAGTCAAGAGTTCAGTTGTGGCATTTGTTTTGTCTTGTTTCTCTCATAGGCGGAGACGTAGAAGGAGGAGGAAGAGGAGATGATAAGCAGTCTCCACCTCTGAAGAAGAGAAACTCTGCGCTGAACGTTGCCAAAATCCTCAAGAGAACTATCAGCAAACACAACCTGATCGGGGCTACCCCCGAGACACCTGAAGCAGCTAACCAGCCCACGCTTCTAAATGGACATGCAGCCTCTGATGATGGACACACCAGTACAGAACAAGACAGATCCAGTACTGAGTCTGACCACCAGGCTGAGATAGCTACCCACAGACGTATCCCCAAGAAAGACAGCTGTTCACTGGCCGTGGTTACAGAGGAAACCAGTGGAGATGGAGAGACAGGTTGCCTGACAGACAACAGGTAACATTAACATTAAACGTTTTCCCCCTGGGATTAGTAAAGGATTCTGATTCTGAACTAAGACAAACCAGTCTGAAGGGGTGAATGAAATATTGAGATCATTACTGAAGAAGATGATGATTATTGTAGGGACAGTAAGGAAAGAGTTCTTTGATGCCATCGTGCAGACCTTTATTTCACAAAAATTCAATTTGGATCCTTTTTTGTTGTTAGTGATTAATAATTGGGGGTTTGGAGATGAGAGCTGCTTTCAACCTCTAAAGTGGGGCATGCTAGAAAAGTCTGAGAACTGCTGACTTGAGCAAAAAAACCAGTTTAACAATATAACAGTGGGCCACTACAAGTCAAAATCCACATTGAGAACTGAACTTTTCTGTACTGAATGTTGAGAAAAGTTTAACTCTGGTCTTGCCCATGTCATGTTACCAGCACTTATTTTTCCAGTCTTTGCTGGAAGTCACTGAATGTTGTTGACTTTTGATGATCTCTGGTCCTTACTTTGCTGCTAGTAACTTCCTTGTGAAGGGCCACAGGTTAAAATTCAGACTGTGAGACAATTAAAAAACATATTAGAATCTTTCAAAAGAAATAAAGATTCATGAAATGCTGGATAATGACCTAATTTAAAACAAACTATAAAAATTATAGTCCCTCTAAAACTGACAAGTGTCACAAAAGTGTAAAAATCAATGCTTTAAAAATTCTGGACATGTCTAAAAAATTTGTCTATATATATATTTCTATAGTAAAGTTATTTTTTTCCAACTAAAATAACCAGAGAATGGCTAGCAACGAAGTTTCTGTTTAAAGCTGTTTTTCTGAATTACAGTAGATATTAAATTTCATTTGTCAAATAGTGGAAATATTTGACACCTGAAGTACCTGAAATTTTGGACCTTAAAAATTTTCTCAGAATCGCATCTTGATGCTTTTTATAGCGTCCATGTTTTAATTCAAAATACTTTAGTGGCAATATTATTTTCTTCTATCTATTCATGATAATCTCACATTGTCTTTTAAAATATGAAAAGTTCACTGCAGGTTTGGATATGTGTCCAAAAATGCAGTGCCCATTCATAATCAGCAGGAAGATCCTTTGCATCAGGTATAGATTTTGGTTAGAAACAAGATAATTTCCAGGTCAAGTGAAGGTTTTATATGTTATTTATGCATGATTTTCTGCTCAAGTAAGTAAGTCTCTCTTATAACTGCAGTCCATCCATCATCCATTAATTTCTTCCACTTACCCAGTTCGGGATTTTGGGGGGCTGGTAACTATCCCAGCTGTCAAAGGGCAAGAGGCAGGATATGCCATGGACACCCTGCCAGTCAGTTGCAGGGCTAACACAGAGACAGACAATTACTCACTTGTATTCAGACTTGTAACCATTTAATATCACCAGTTAGCCTCACATGGATGTTTTTGGACGTGAATATTCCTACCAATTACTTTCCACCATCATCTTTATTTTTTGCTGCTGATTAACATCCAATTTCCTGTCAGTCCTGCACAAGACGGCACCAAACCAAAGCATCAACCACAGTCAGCTGACCTTCAGTCCAGTCTGAGAACAGAGGAGGAGGGAACACAGGTGGTTAAAGAGACGGAGAAGTCAACCTCCACCCCAGAGAAGGTTCCTCTCACCCTGGCCCCACTCCAGCTGGCCCAGCTTCGCACAGAAAACGCAGACTCTTTCGACATGGAGGAGGTACAGCGTTCTCTGGGGCTCTTGAGCCGTATTTGGTCAAATCAGTGGGTAACCATCTTCCATTTACATGTTGCAGTGTTTTCTTCAACATCTCTTCAGCTATTTCTCTGTTTCTGTGCATGTTTTCTCCCGGTTTATAAAAGCCATCTCACATTTACATGTAAGCTGTCTGTTCTCACCTGATTCCCCTGTAGCCACTCAGCATGGCTTGGAAAGCTACTCTACCATTCAAATTTATGCAAATGAAACCAAAAATCCTCTTCTCATTGCAGCAGAACAAGAGTGAAATGCTAGATGTGCTTAGACTCTGTTCAGACTGAGACCTCAGGTATGGTGTCACTGTCTTAAGAACCATTTGGGTGTGATGGCTGGTGGTCTTACCTTATCAGGAACCACAGAGTGAAACATGATTAAGCTGTAATAAGTTCTTATTTTCCAACGCATTGACCCTGATAAAGATTTGGAGTCTATACGTGTTATGGTTTTTCCAAATTTGCTTGAAGAATAAACTAAGGATATAATTTTACTTGAAGACAGGGTTCCTCGCCTGTTTTCCGTGGTTTCTTGCCCCACAAAATTTTTACCATGACTTCTTGGCTGTTGTTTTTCTTTAATACTTCACAATGTCACTTGAATTGCTGCTTGTTGAGTTTGCACTTCACTGATTGTGCCACAGTTAAAGAATTCTTCAAGACAGACAAATGAAAAATGTAGAGTAGAACAAGAACCCACATGCATTGGCCTCTGTAGCTTTAAGAAAAGTAGCTTGTTGACAGTGTAATCTGCATGAATCTGTTCAGTTTTTTTAGGTGAAGGAGTATTTACAGCTCTTTTTTTGCCTAAAATTCAGCCTATCTGTTGTTTAGATCCAGAGTAACGAAGATGAGGCTCTGCCACATAGGACGTCCAGATCTGGCGGTGAGTTCTCGATTCAGTTTCTGAATGACCTTGTCATCCCACTTGTGTTTTCCTTCAAACAAACAGATGGTATGTTTACTGTATATTCACTGCTTCTCAACACAATGCAAACCTGTATCTTTGAGGTCGAACTGAATGCATTTTCCTTCTTATAAAACACTTGGAGAGGCACATTTGAACAGTTTTAAATATGTCATTGTTTTACATCTTTTTACTTGAAAATTACCATTTGTGAGAAATCCACTGCTGAAACCTTATAATCTTCAACTCAAGATGGTATTGTAATAAATGACTTGGACTTGACTTCATCTCTCTCTCCTTTAAGAAGGGCTCTGTTTGTGAACAGGAGAAACAGTTACAGAAACCAGTGGTTCATCTTCATTGTGCATATGTTTGCTTTAAAAGTGTGGATCCATCATTTAAACCTTTACTAGCCAAATCAAGCACACAAACTATATATGGGGCAGTGGAGTTTCAAACCAGACAGTCACATTGGCACTTGCATCTGATAACGCTTCAAATATGCGGTATGATAAGATCGCATAAAAAAAAAAAATTATGAAAATCCTAAAAGAACTCTTTCATTATAAATGGGAGGCTTTTTTAATTTATAGGACTTCTAAAAGATTTTGATGAGAAAAGTAAAAGTCTTGTCAAATGTTTCAAACACTCTTTAGTGAAACATAGAAGGAATCAGTGCAATGTCTTGTCAAAAACCTTTTAAGCAAAAGCATGTTTTTCCATTTCAGTAGTCTCTTGTAAGCTGTCTTTATCTGCTTCATTCCACTCAAAAGCCCCATCTTTCCTTCCATCTTACAAGTTGGAATTGAGAGGCATATTCCCTGTATATGTAGTTTATTCACAGCCTGTCTCTGCGGGCAATAAGCACGCTTCCCTTTGCATGATTCTGCTCTGCCGTCTGCAGGACAGATTGGGTATTGCAGGAATAATTATAGCACTTTATTCCCCTCTCCCCTGTTTTTTGTTTTTTTTTGTTTTTGTTTTTGTTTTTTTAGACCTGTTGAGGACAGTCAGTCAGCAGTCCGACAGCAGTGGTTTTGCTGAGGAGCCCTCTGCCGATTCCAACAGCTACCTCAAGGTCTGTGTTTTTGTTGGTCTTTCCTGTCCATACCTCCTTTTTTATGATAGGCTAAGTTATTTCAAGTGCCTCATAAAACCTAGTCATAATCAGACCAGTAGGAGAATCATCCCTGCAGCCTAATCAAAAGAATTTCTTTATAAACGAAGAGTAATTTAAGGCGCTGCAGATTTTCATATGTCCTCCAATATAAATCACATTCAGTAAAGAGTAATCAAGCCACAGGGTAAACCAGCCACAGGGGCCCACAAGCCAGTGTAGTCCTAGTGCCGGTCCCAAGCCCGGGTAAATGGTGAGGGTTGCGTCAGGAAGGGCATTTGGCGTAAAAACTTTGCCAAATCAAATATGCGGATTCATAACACAACTTCCATACCGGATCGGTCGCGGCCCGGGTTAACAACGACCGCCTCGGGTGCCATTAGCCAACAGGGTGCCGAAGACCAAGGAGGGGGAGAGGGGGAAAGCGTGTTAGGAGGCAGAGAGAGAGAAGGAAAGGTAGGAGGGTGGAGGTGAGAGTAGGGACTTTAAATGTAGGCACTATGACTGGTAAAGGGAGAGAGCTGGCTGATATGATGGAGAGAAGGAAGGTAGATATATTGTGTGTGCAAGAAACCAGGTGGAGGGGAAGCA
>VUQH01088569.1:0-10291 GCA_015106775.1 Etroplus canarensis | reverse complement strand
GATGGGAATTGATAAGATTTTTACGATTCCGATTCCATTTTCGATTCTGTTTAACAATTCGATTCTTTATCGATTCTCCTATCGATTCTTATTTTTAAAAAAAGGAGGACACACAGGTCGATTAGCTTAGAACTTTGTTTTGTATCTTATCTTTGAACAAGATAGAAATTTAGGAGTAGCATGACCTTACAAACCCAACAGTGAGATCTTAAGAGATCCACAGCCTACGGCTCCTCGATGGGGTGCCACGGGGTTCCCTGCCTCTGTGAAAGGAGAAACTACCGGTAGACTGCAGCGAGAACTGCCAGCATCTGAGCCAGCCAGACTCTGTCCGTCTCTCTCGTCGTGGTCATCTAAATGCAATGCACAGTAATAGCAGGTTTTGCAATAAGGCAAATCGCGCTAACATAATATGCAATGTTAGTTGATTATTACCTGCCGTATTAACGGGAGAGGACGGGCAAACGTTACCGCTGCTGCTGGGTTGAGATTCACTAGTCCGGAGCGGATCAAAAACACGACATTCATTTCAGGTTATCGCGTGTTTTGTGAGCAAATGCTTTTGCATATTCGTAGTGTTTCCTCCCTTTGATGAAATATCTACTTTGCAAGTATTGCAAGTTGCCCTGTTGTCATCCTTTCTCGTAAAGTATAACCAAACTTTCGAGCGTTTGTGCCGCTTAGGCGCCATGTTTCCTGCTGGGTAAATGACGCTTCGCAACGTGGTGACGTCATTCGAGGCGACTGGAATCGATAGGGGAATCGTTTGCAAAAATGGAAAACAATTCCAAGGAATTGAAACAGTGGGAACCGGTTCTCAACAAGAACCGGTTTTCGATTCCCATCCCTACCATTGACTGGCCATCATGCTCACCTGACCTCAATCCAATTGAACATCTCTGGGACATTATGATTCAGTCCATTCAAAGCAACCAGGTTGCACCTCAGACTGTCCAGGAGCTCAGTGATGCCCTGGTCCAGATCTGGGAGGAGATCCCTCAGGACACCATCCGTCATCTCATTAGGAGCATGCCCCAACTTGGTTAGGTATGCATACAGGCACACAGGGGCCCTACAAACCACCATTTTGAGGTGTTGCAATGAAATTTCTGCAAAATGGACCACCCTGCCTGTTGGTTGGTAATTTTCATTTCCATCAAATTATGTGGCATCCTTTTGTTCCTAACATATTATCCAGTCTGTATCAGTACAGATATCCAGCATGATTTTTTTCTCATTGGGATCTGATGTGTTTTCAAAGTGTTGCTTCAATTTTTTGAGCAGTGTATATAAACACCACCTAGTGGATTATCCATATTTTCAAAATGGTTGAAAATCTTATCAGTTCCAGAACTCATGGAGGTCTGTTACTGTGCTACTGGGTCATCCTGCATCAAATGCTTTTTCAAGCTATCGCAACGACAGAGGATTTGCATCAGTGGTAGCAGAACTGATGATTCCCTCAAATCCCCCCACTTTTTGGGTATATAAAAAAGAGGCAAAAGATTCCCCAGTTTGAAGTTGACTTAATCCCACAGGAAACAATATGAGGAAGCTGCAAGAACCGAATAAATATCTTTAGTGTTTCCGTTTCTTTTTTTTTTTTTTTTTCAAGCTTTTTCAAGGCTATTGCCTCCTAAAAGGATGTTGCACTTACGTCATGATATTAAATGGGCATGCATCATTTTAAGCTGAAGTCTACTGAACTGATGAAGCAGAATAGTTCAACAGAAACAGGAAGAAAATGGGGAGCTAAATTACACAGGAGAAACAGTCGGAGCAAGAGTAAAGAGTAAAAAACAATAAAAGTTGAACAGCAAACTTATATTTAAGAATTCATTAAATGTTAAATTAATCACAATAAGTTTATTTTTCTAAAACATTTAACATTTTCTTTGGGCTAAATCTACTTTTTAAAATATATTCTTGCAAAAAAGAATTCAATACCATTTCATCAAAAAATTATCTTTTCAGATTCCACAGTCGTGTTAAACAATGCACATAAAAGTAGTAAGGTGCTTATGCCACAGTCAACAATAAAAATACAGCAGCCTTCAAAAGATCTCTCATCTTTGGCCTTTTTAGTTCAGCATCAATAAAATATACTGTTTATGTTAAATAAAAAAGCTTTTATATCTGTCATTCTATGATTGTAGATAGGTTTTGTTCTCTTAACTTCTCATTACTAACAGAGAATGAAAAGCAAGCTCAAGTATATAATTTCAGTGTAAATTGTGAGCTGCATTTACTTTAACACAACAAACCTCATACAAATGTAGAACATTATAATGCTGCCTTAGTGAACTTAAGCACACAGACATCAAAGGGAGTGTTTAGCAAGACCCCTCCCCTGCCTGTACACCTTGTTAAGGTTTTTAGTACACTAAGAACCCAAGGGTTTCCACAGACGTTTGATGTCTGCGATGAAATGGAAAAAGAGATGCTGTTTAACAAACAGCCTGAAATAAGCAAGTGCTTATTGAACAAAAAGGGACACTAAATACATTAAGTGAGACACCACTGTGGGAGACAGCACAGAGATGTAGTTCTCATGTCTAAATAAATAGGCATAGGGGGCGATGAATCCAACTATAATAGCATGACAATTAGCCACAGTTGAATACCTAAGGTTATGCTTCATTAGCATGCACACTGCAGTTACAAGACATAAAAACATTTTGTAGGCTAAAATAGTTGTAGTTTGCAGGCTATTGGGTCTTAATAAGTAATTTATATAAATGAAATACCCTCACAATAAATTGCATTAATAGTTTGATAATTAAATGACCTTAAACAATGTTAAACCTGAAGGTTGCTATTCTTAGTACTCACAAGGCCATCTTCAAAATAGACATCTATGTTGCTTGCTGACATGAGATGACTGATGGGTTTGTGCTGAGGCAGTGTGAGAGAGTCCTGCTAGAAATCTCTGCTTTGAATAAAACCCTAGACCTCAATTTTATACAAATCCTTAGTCCCCTCATTTCTTTCTGTGACAACACTGGTTTTGAACACAGCATTTTACTGGATCTGAAAATGGACATGTGGTAGCTTAAGTAAAGTTTTAGTTGCATGATTTTTCAGGTCAGTGCATGAGACTTGGCATCCCTGTAAAAGCCACCTTACACCCGAAATGTTCTACCTTTACAGTCAAATTATGTCTGTTCAGCGAGCTAATGTTTACTGGGTGGGCTGTCAAAGATGGTGAGCAGCGACTCATAAATCGGCACAGCATTTCGACAACAGTACAACAGTACAAAGTTTGGCTGGAATCAAGTGTGCCAACTATTTCAGCCATTTGTTTTTTCAGTTGCCGAAAGCAATGAAATTGCCATTGCAGTAGGCCGCTTCGATATAATCATGTGATTGCATAGACTGCACTTGGGGGCCTTTAATATGCTGTTTTTTCTTTGCTGCAGTTAGTTCTCCTCTAATAGCCTCAACTCACTGTAAATTACAACATAGCAACATAACACATCTTCATTTGTGGGAGGTCATATGAAAATATTTAAGTTAAAGATAAACTGAAAATGATCCATCGGCATTGGAAGCAATTTAACAGTAAGCAGAGCAAGGTAAGGCAAGACTCTAACCTAAATGTTACTGTGATTCAGACATAGCAACAAAATCAATTCAAATTGAAGAAGAGAGGTGTGTTCAGGCAGTGAGCCAAGTAGTTAGGAAGGGAGGAAACAGGACGTGAAGACTGCAGATGGATGTGTTTGAGTGTTGCACATGTTGTGAACATTAGAGACAGGAGAGGAAAAGAAGGAGAAAGCAAGAGAGAGGTGGTTCAGCTTTATTACAAGGGTCATTATACCAGGACAGGGTCAGATGTGTACCAGTGTGTATTTGTGGGTTACATTTGATGAGCTCAAGGTGATCAGGCGTTCCCTATAGTTCATTAGAGAGGCTACAAAGCTGAAAGTCTGACTGCCCTGTTTGGCTGGCTATCATGCTGCTAGCTCACAGTTTGGCTGGTTTATTCACAGGCTTAGATAAGAGACCACATAAATATCCCAGTGAAATTGTGCCATAATACTGTCAACAATTGCTTAGTGAAATGCCAACATTATCTGCCAAGCAACCAGGAGAGGAAGAAAGAGGGAGAGGGGATGAAGAGGTGGGCAGAGAGTTGAGATGACAAAAAGGGTGGTTTCGGGGACTAAATCAAAAGGTGACAGCCGGGGAAAAAGTAAACAAAAATGGCTACTGGGGGAAAAAAAAAGTGTGACAGAGTGAATAGAACTAACAGAAGAAGAGATTAGGAGGCCAAAAAAGAGGACAAGTAAGTGGTTGGCTAGAGTAATAAAAGAGAAAAAGGTGAAAGACAGAAGAGGAAGGAAGCTGGTGAGACAAGAGAGCTGGCGCACGAGAGGCAGCTGTAATTTACATATGCTAATTAAACTTCAGTTTGGGTCACATGCTATTTATGTCAGGGGTCTCTCCACACCTTCTGTCGGTCCTCACAATCATTTTCTTTATCTATCTATCTATCTATCTATCTATCTATCTAGGCACATGTTCTCTAACTCCATTTTGTTTTGAGTAACCCTCACCTGCCTCCTTCTCCCTTTCCTTTCCTATATTTAGATAAAGTCCCCTACTGTGTGTCTGATTCTAATGCTGCTGTGTCTCATTATTTGTCTAAAATTCTTTATCTACTGCTCAATTTTATCTTTATCCTTGATTGATCCTTCTCCTTGTCATCATCAAATGCCTGTCTCTTCCTGTAATGATGTCAAATCCATGTAACTTGAATCTTTATGCCCACATCTGGGTTTTTTTCTGTAATTCTCTACAAGAATCATCATGCTGAGTTTGCTTTTTGTTTCATGTATATGTTAATTTTTTTTTCTTCTCTTGATTATATAACCATTCGGCTCTTTGTTTGATTATCATATCAACACCTTGTTTTTTTTCCTGTAGTCATGTCCCTTTTCTTTGTCACGTCCAATGAATTCCACCCGTTTTTGTTCTGTTTTCTCTGCCTTCAGCATATATTGTCTACATCTCTTCAAAATTTTAATTTAATTTCTCTCTTGTGCTTTTTCTTTTAATTATCTCCTAATATCTCACCCTTTTCAGCTACAATATCTCCAGAGTGGCTTTTTGTTTTTTTTCTTTAACCCCTGTTTCAGCATCCTCTCCACTTCTCACTTCTCTGCCAGACCTCATAGTCCAAAACTGAAAGTTTAGCCAAAGAACAGTCTGCCAAAATACCTACTGCACTGGCTTAAATACAAAAACATCTACAGATACACAAATTCACACTCTCATAACATGCGTGAACACACACACAGGTTCACAGATTTTCATGCATATGAGCAAAAAGGCACAAACACACACACCCCAAGCCGCCATGACCCGTTGCTGGTTTGTGAGCCATCTGTTCATTTATTTCAGAGAACAAACACACCTGACAGTACTGAGGAGCTGCTAAGTCCATTTCACTGTTCACTGAACAGCACAATTGAGTCGACTAGATGGAGGGATAAGCTGGAACAAAAACTTAACGCACCCTGAGGGGAATTGGAGATTGAGAACCACTGTTCCTGTCCGAAGCCATTTCTCTGAGAATCAGAAAACTGTATCTCTCAGTTGCTGTCATCTAGCAATATTCAATACAGTGCTACTATATCGCCAAAAGTAATAGGACTCTGGCTTTGCTGAGGTTCAAGATATGAAGGACAATGTCTAGTAAAATCACATAGTGACATATATTTTAGATAGTATATTGCACAGTGTTTATTTAAAAGGAAACCTATGGGTGCCACAATAGACTTGTGACCTGTCTAGGGAGTACTCTATCTCTCACCATTTGACATGGATAGATGGATGGATGGATGGATGTTCAATAAAGATGAAGGCCTTTTTCGATGCACAAGGTCAGATGTTTCCATTATTTGTCAAGTGCATTTCATAAACTCTGTATGTATCGAGATAATATTTTTCATCATAACAATAAGACCCACTTGCCTAACAGTATTATACCAAAATTATTTTTCAAAACTCTAATTTGCATAAGTAGAACATGTAATGTCATGTAAGTGTTAGTTGTTTAGTGGCTTGTAAAATGCTGTCACAGATTCTATTTCAAAGTTAATTCCTTATAGTACCTGAAACACATTATTATAGTCATTGGTGGACAACTCAAAGAACTTGTATGTGGTGTTTTATTTGTATATGTGTGTGTGTGTGTGTGTGTGTGTGTGTGTGTGTGTGTGTGTGTGTGTGTGTATATATATATGTATACATACATACACACACACACACACACACACACACACACACATATATATATATACATATATATATATATACACACACACACACACACATGTGTAGATCCTACTTTTTTGCGTAGTTGTTCGACCGCCATCAGACTCCAGTGTGAATAGTCTCTAGCCCTGAAGTGACGCGCATGCACAGATGAAGACAGGACGTCACAAGCAGCACTCTGTGTTTACAGAAGTCAATATGGATGCTACACATGTCAGTGTGTGAGTAAAACCTCACTTTCTTTCCACTGACTAGTACCATCAGTGATGTCTGTCATGCTTGTTTAATCTATTTTTTTTACATTTGATCTTGCCATGTCTCACCTCCTCCTGATCAGTTCAATTCAGTTCAATCCAATTCACTGAGCTTTATTGTCATTTCAACCACATATAGCTGACGCAGAATATAGTGAAATGAAATAGTGTTTCTCCAGGACCTGGTGCAACATATAAACATATGACATATGACAGAGACATACGACAGAAAGGTATCAATATGAAAAACAGAGCTAGGACTAGGTTTTTTTTTTCCAGAGTTTAAAATTTAAGTTTCAAAAATAAAAAAAAATAAAAAATAAATAAATAAATATGTCTCACCTCCTGATATCTGTCTCACTTCAATGACGAAAAAGTCAAATGAAATGTGACGTGACCATTCAGACTGAGGTCGGCTTTGAAAAACACTGGATATGTACCTGGTTTAGGACCACATATGAAAGTGGACTGATTCTGATTTTGAAAAAAAGAAAGAATTTGTGCTGTCCAGACTGCCATAAAAATTGAGATTTGGGTCACATATGAGCAAAAAAATCAGATTTGGGCCACTTTTGCCTGCAGTGTGAATGTAGCCTATGTCACACTTTTTCCACTGAAAAGAGCCATTAAAGTCTACATTCGTGAGCAGGCTGGGGGAGAATGACAAAAGCTTGTCTCAGTTTGACATAGAGCCAGGAGTTTAAGTCACATCAGGAAAAAAAATGTCTTGTGGTGTGATAAATTTATTTTAACATGTTAGAAAACTCAAGTTTCTTGTCTAGTATAAAATTAAGCCCTACTAAAAAGGCACCACCATAAAAAATATTTACATGCCATTACAGTCCTTTGAAAAGCTAAGTACCCCTCATGAAGTTATAGCCAGTAGAACCAACTTTAGCAGCAATAACATAAAGTAATCATTTTCTGTATGACTTTATCAGTCTCTCTGCCAAAATTCCTCCAAAATGATTTTGTGCAGGAATTTTGACCCACTCTTCTTTATAACATTGCTTCAGTTCATTGAGGTTTTTGTTTATGCACAGCTCTCAAAGCTTTTCCATTGATTGAGATCTGGATGTTGACTGGGCCTTTGCAACCCCTTGATTCTTTGTTGTAGATGTGATGGTGTGCTTGGGATAATTGTCCTATTGCATGACCCAATGGTAGCCAAGCTTTGGCTGTCAGACAGATGGCCTCACATCTGACTCTAGAATACTTTGGTACACAGAGGAGTTCATGATCAACTCTGACTACAAGATGCCCAGGTAATGTGGTTGCAAAACAAGCCCAAAACATTCCTCCTCCAACACCATGCTTGACAGTTTTTATAAGCTGTTTGTGCTGATATGCTGTGTATGGATTTTGCCAATTGTGGTGCTGTGATTTATGGCCAAAGGACATTGTTCCAGAAGTCTTGGTGTTTATTCTGATGAAACTGATTAAACCTAAGCCTTGCTGCCATGTTCTTTGTAAAGAAAAAAGGCTTTCTCCTGGCAACCCTGGCAACCCCAGATAACTCACTCTTGTTCAGTCTTTTCTAATTGTACTGTTGTAAACTATAATTATTACCATTGTAACTGAGTCCTGTAGAATCTGAGATGTAGCTCGTGGATTTCTGAAATTCTCTAACCATTGCAAGTTCTGACCTTGGGGTGAATTTGCTGGGGGATCCACTCCTGGGAAGAAAGTGACATTGTGTTAACACATACCTTAATGCTCCTCAAAAGCAAAGTGTCAAATTGTGCTTTCATAGAATTGGTCACACTGGCTGATGACACAGTTAATCAAGTGCATCTTATTTGCAGCACCTGGCTGCGACTTACCGTCTTAATTCCTGTAGAAGCAGTAGGGGCATAGCTTTTTACAGGACTGCATAGAGTTCTATTCATACAGCTGCCATTTAAAATCCAACTATACTGTGTGTTGGAATGACTGCTTTTATAAATGAGCTATCTGGAGCTGGGAGGGACAGTTTCAGTGATCCAGTACAAGAGTGTAGCCCTAAGTGAAATTTACAAATCATTATATTATAGTTATATGTACTTTTAGGGTTTAAAGAGATGTAAGTTCATGTATTTCGGCCTAAACTGACCTTGTAATGTTTGTTTAATCTATATAATGCCATGGGTTCACAAGAGTAAACACTTTATTTTAAAATCATCTAAATAAGTTCTTAATTACTGTACACAGCAGTCATTCAATCACAATTAGAGTCTGATCCTCTCAATGTCGACATAATGGTGCCAGCTTTCATTTCAATATTTATTCATTACTGAATGAAACAGATGATGTGGTGAGGGATTTTTTTTTTCTTTGGTGAGGTCAGGGCAGTAATTAATTCTACTGTGACAAAAAGTGAATATTAAGCAGCCAATTAGGCTTAGCAGAACATAAATGAGTGCTGCTCTGATTACATGACCTGCTGATTCTCAGCTGCTGTTCAACACCTTAGAGGAGATTGAAAAGGAGTTTGAAAATTAAGATCAAATTAAAAGAGAAGTTACCATTAAGAGATAAGAAGACTTCCTCATAGCTTAGTTTATTATGTAAACTCCCCTCAGATTTCACCGCATTATTTGCCTTCCTGGCCTTATAGAAGGAAGAATCCATTAGCCCTTTGAACCTGCGGCTACTGAAACACTAACAGCTTCTCTATTTCTGCAGAGTCCTTAGTGTCTCTATTAATTCAACATTAAACAGTTCAGCTCCTGAAGAAGACACTTCAGACAGCCCTTGGACTAAACAAGCAGGTCTTCGGTTACTGCTAAGGATCATTACAGCAGAATAATTTAGTTCTTCCAAATGCTGAGCTTGGAGGGAAAGTCACAATTCAAATATAGCTGTACAGGTCAAATATCATGCTACTGAATCAACAGACGATTGGTGACATTTTGATGGTGACTACTGGGACAAACCAGAGCTCTGAGTAATGGTGCAGCTTGCCCATAAAACCACTGAATTTCTCTATGATTGTTTGACCTTTTGTGAGAAAGTGCTGATGGAAAATGAGGTGTTTAACTTATTCTCTGTCAGTCTTAGCATTAGTGTCAGCATAGACTGAGTCCAACCTTTGGCAGACCTGAGCAGGAAAATGATGAGGTTAGATTAAAAAAAAGGAGCCTGACAATTTTATAGTGTTATTTCAAAAGCACTGAATTCTTCTTCAAAGAAATATCTATATAAAGTGTCATTATCCAAAGCATCACTCAAACCTTGGGTTTTGTTTGATGTGATTTTTACAGGAAATTGATCTGAGCTGAACTGGCAAAGACAGCATAGGATAAGGAGGCCCTCTTTAAAAAACAACTACAGATCATCAAAACATATTTCTGTCATTGTTAACTGGCAATACATATCCAACTGACTGTGTCTCTTGTTGGACAGAATTTGATACTGTAATGCTGACATTGTTATTAATAATTATTTGTACCTTTCAGTTGCTCCATTGTATTCTCCACCAAGGGGTCACCACAGTGGATAAGTCCAAATTGGTAATTTGGCAGATGTTTAATGCCAGATGCCCTTCTTGACACAACCCTGCATGGTGAGGGGGGCTTGTGTCACCACCTGGGATTGAACCAGGGATGTTTTGCTTGCAAGGTAAATGTGTAAACCGCTACACTACCAGGGACACTACTGCAATCAATGCAGCAAAGCAAAATAAATGTTGCTCATAGATATGTTTCTAATTGAAGTCTGTAGAGTCTGTGATGCAGTTCTTGGATTTTTTTTTTTTTTTTTTTTTAAATTTTTTT
>VUQH01088568.1:74914-114734 GCA_015106775.1 Etroplus canarensis | reverse complement strand
TTCAGAATGAAATAGTATCATGGAGCTCTCAGAGTGTGTGTGTGTGTGTGTGTGTGTGTGTGTGTGTGTGTGTGTGTGTGTGTGTGTGTGGATTTGAAAAAGGGGAGGGTGGAGAAACCAGTGCAGGATCTGTCATGGTGACATTTGTGTCCCCTGGCAGAGCAGCAGGGGTCCTTTTCACCTCTGTAACCTTCAACTTTCAGCCTTAACCCCCTTCAGGCCCCCTCTTGCTTCCACCACACGCCCTGGACATCCAGAGGGAGGGGTATATGAATGTAAGAAAGTGAGAAAATGGAAGAGGGGGTGCAGAACTTGAGAGGACAGAAGCTACAGGGGAGGGAAGGATAAATAAAAAGGCTGTGGAAGAAGAAATGATCATGGAAGAGTGAGCAAAGAACGACCAGGAATAAGGCAGAAATTGTTGAGAGGGTTGGAGAAATATGTGCAGGAAAGGAAGCAAGAGAAAAAATGATTGGCAGGAAAATGTGTAGGAAGAATATAACAGAATAAATGCCTGTAGTAAAGAAAAGAAGGTACACACAGGATGGAGCAGAAAGAGGACATATGAATGATAAAGAAGGGTGTTTGGTAGCGTTAAGAAGTTCTCATATGTCCCCTGCTGCACGAGAAGTCTTCTTTGTGTGTTGTTGTGACTTGCTGTTTTCTGCTTCGCATACAGTCCTTTATGCATATCTCTTGCTCTACTATAGTTGTCTTCCATGACTCCATACTAAACTGAACATGTCAAGCAGATGAGCAATAAATGCTTTGGTTAGGAAGTGCTGAATTAAAGGTTATTTTGTCAAGTGAAAAGTCAGTTTACTGTTAGAACATTTGTATACAGTGAATACAGTTACATTTCTGTGTATCATTACTTTATATATTTGTACAGCAGTTATATCAGTCAAGATTGTTATTTCATGTGGTTTTACTGAAACTTAAAGTAGTATTCATGTCACAGAATAATAAAACTTGGTAAAGCGGCAAGACCAACAAATGTCGATGAACAGCTTTTGAAAAACTGTCACTCTAATCGTATTAGCAGGTTTTTTTTTCAGCCTTCTACAAAAAACCTGATAATTTATTAGAATAACTACCCTAAATACAGAGTTTTACTCAAACTGTGAAAATTGTCAGGATCATAATTTACTGGTACACATTAGATAAACTAAAGGCAACAGTAAGAAAAACAAATGAATTTGCATGTAGAATAAAACTTTGTCTGGTGTGTTGAATGGGGTCCAATTTTTTAGCTCAAATGTGCTGGAGCTGCTGTCAGAATTTGATCTTGAATGCAGTTGGTTGCACTCTCCCTGTCTGTATCAGTTAAACTGTGAATGTGGACACTGGCATTAGGAATGTGAAGAAATGTTTGGAGCCTTGCCTGTAGGAAGCAGGGTGCCATAAGTGGACACACCACACTCCAGACACAACAAGCCTCCATCCTCTCCCCCTCTTTCTTCTCACTTGCGTACCTTGCGTCCTCCTTCCTCTGTGCTGTATCACCAGCAGCAGTTCCCATCCTCTCACCCAGTAAATAAGCATAAAATAGCCCTAACTGTGGCAGATCAGAGAGGCAGGATAGGGGGGGAAGGGGTCAGGAGTGTAGAGCTTTGAGCTCTCCGGCTTTTTTTTCTGTGCCAGTCTTTTCAGAATGGGGCCCATGAAATTGTCCAACAGGATTATGTAAGCCATCATAGATTCTGCTGCGTGCTGTTATCTATAGGTCCATTGTATTCAGCTCTCTCTCTTGGACAGCCTGGTGTGTTAGCCACAAAGCTACTCATAACATTGTATGTCATCTTTAACCAAGGAGTGGTCTTCTCTTCTGGCTTCATACATTTCTACATTATTTTAGTGAAAATTCTCAGAAAAGGTTCATTGATAAATAGAGCCTTTGTTAATATGATCATGTATATTTCAGTCTTGACTAATCAGCCTTGTAGTTTATGCTAGTTGAGCTCAGTTACTCATGTATCCCTGCTTCTGAGAGGTTTGGTGCTTTCACATGAACTTTTGCTCATTCTGCTTTGTTTATGCAGAGGTGGGGGTGTGTTTTTGAGCCTGTGGGCCTTTTTCTATGTCCATGACAGTGAACTTGGCATGTGAGAGCTTGTCTCCACAAACCCTTGCTGTTCCTGCCAGGGTCACAGGGTGACCTTGGAGCTGTGGAAGCCATGTTTACCAGAGACCCCTGTGTTCAGGCTATGGCTGGATGACCGCTTTATTTCAACCACAAAGCATAAGCCTGAGAGAAACTAGGTGCTGTATGTAGTTGGGAAGCTATACCCACGTGGTACAAGAGTCACACTGAGGCAGCAGTAGGCTTGGGTGCTTATTAAGGCAAATTACATGGTTATTTCACATGGTTATTCATCATCTGTGTTAAACACCCCCCTTATTCACTGCTGTTCTATCAAACTATCATTGTTAAGAAAATTAGTTATTTTGTGCTCTTTGTCTTTATTGTGTGAAACAGATAATGTGACATACATGTTGAATGTTGTTAAAGCACATTCTTGTAATAGTGACATACATTCTAAGTTGTCCAGGATCAGAGCTAATGATTTTGTTTTTAGTTCTTGGTTGATCAGTTGTGTCTTTCTTAATTTATCAGCTTGCTTCAGGTTTATAAAAGTAATTTGGGCTTCTCCCTTTTTTCCCCAAGGGCTTGCCACAGCAGATGAATTTGCATATGTGATTTGGCACAGATTTTAGGCCAGATGCCCTTCCTGATGCAATCCTCCCATTCATCCATTTGTGACGGGCACTTAGAGTATATTGGCTTGTGATCCCCAAGGCTGAGTTTGTGTTTCTTCCCAGTTGCGAACTGGGGACCTTTTGCTTGTGAGGCAAATGTGTAAACAACTGCACTATGGAGGACACTTACGTCAGGTTTATAAAATGTCCAAATGATTTGGTTATGACAAGACCAGCTTACGGAAACACAAAAGTCTATCACTGGATGTCTTATTCTATCCTAACAGCAGCCAAAGTACGCGTAGATTATTATGTAATAGCGGTTATTAAGCTGAACCCAGCCAATTTCCTGTATTTGCACTCACTGACTGTCAGTACTATACGTAATTCATTTCCTTTATCAAGAACTGATTAATCAGCTTGGCTAATCTGTCAGTAATGTTTTTTTCTGTTGTTTACTGAAAAGAAATCAAAAAGTGCTGTTATAATAATAATAATAATAATAATAATAATAATAAACCTTTTAGTGTGAGATTTACATCTCCTCAGCAAAGCAGCCAGATTTGTATCAATGTAGGAATAATTAAGCAAATAAACTAGAATATGTGTTACTGCGACTTCCTTAAATGTGCATGATTTGGTGTATAATATAAGCTATCATATCTACAATGAGAATATAGATTTGCATATTTACAGCACATGCAGCCTAGACACACTCTGTCTTGTCTTTCACTGTGCGCTGCTGTGCTGTGTGTGTCTCTGTGTGTACGTGTGTGTGTCAGTATATAAGTGTGTGTGCGTGCACAGACTTACAGCAGCCACCCTTGCCCCCACCCCTCTCATTAATATGTATGTGTTCTGAGGCAGCTAGCAAAGACGGTGTGTTTCTCACCCGCTGATTAATGCTGTCTGTCAATTACCTCTAGATCCAACCGTGCTGTGGAGCTTCCCCCAGGACCACACAGACCAGGTTGGAACACACTCTGCTTTTTCTTTCCTCTCTCTCTCTCCAAATCTCTCTCTCGTTCAATGTTACAGACAACCTCTACCACCTCCTCCTCTTCCATTTCCCTTCCTTTTCCTAATGCCCTCACTCACCCTGCCATCCTATGGTAACCTTCCCCAAAACCTACCATCACCACCACCACCACCATCACCACCACCACCGCTGCACTCCTTAGGTGCTTCCTTTCCTTCTCTCTCTCTCCTCCTACTCTCAGTCTCACTGTACGTCTGTTGTTGGTAATGAAAAGCAGTGAGCAGGTCTTCAATAACTGACGAATCAGTAATTATCATGCAACCGTGACAGGAATGCACACCTCTGTTTTCCTCTTTCTCTCTCCATTTCTCTCTCTATCATTGTCCTACACTGCCTGTTTCCTTGTTGTTTCCCATTTACTGTATTCATTTTCATTCTGAAAGTAAAAAAAAAAAAACTGTTTTGTGCTCTTTGGCTCACTGCCTTATGCTCTACAATCACTTAAAGGTAAGCACTGCAGGGTTGTTTATATCATAGTGTCTCTTACTAGTTTCTATGGCTGCTGAATCATATTTTTGACAAGGACATCTTTTAAAGGATATTTTGGAATTTTGATATCAGCTTTTAGGACTGTAATTGGATTTCTCACCAAAGTAAGAGTTGAGAACACGGAAAACCTCTCTGCAACAAAAATCACAAGCAGTCAGATGATCACAGGTTGTAAAAGGGCCACAAGTTTTACAACAAGCCAGTTTATCTTATCCATTTTCTTTGAAAGTCTACCAAAATGCCCTCCATATCCATTATTATGTTTAAGCAGAAGTATGTTAAACACAATAACTCAAAGTGTAACAAAGAGTTCCTTGTGGTTGTTTACAACTGTCATCTTGGGTTTTCTCTAAGGATGCACCAGTCCTACATGGGAGAGTGGTATGAGCCCCAAAACCCCTATAAAAGAAAAGTCATGAAATGACAAGTCCGTGTTATATACAGTGTTTTCTAAAGATTCAGTGTTGCATTCTCTCTTGAGATACATTCAGCTTTTAGTGCCAAAGCAATCCCAGAGCTCATGTTATGTTATATTTAAGAAATTCAAATAAGTTCCATTGAGTGAGGATTTTCAATTTGAACTGAAGTTTTCCTTCATGCTCGTCACCGATTTTCTCAGCTGTCTCAAAGGAACAATGCACACTCTTGATTTAATATGGTTTGATTTAAAAGGCCTGCTCTTTGCCCTTAGAAAAATACACCACCCCAACAGGGTGTCGTCACGTGTTTTCTCTCTTGGTTTGTCTTTATGGTAAAACAATTTACACCTAACTTGATCAAAACTATAATATCCTGTAGTAATACGTGTATTAATCTTTATGCCTATCACTTTGTGGGTACATCAAGGTGATTCAGTTTCCTGTTGTTGATCTTGCATGTAACAAGTCCTGCTCTCTGCTCTGAGAGTGCATGATTGTCACACTGACAGTCTAACATTGGTAGAAGGAAGAGATGTGACACATAAAAAAAATAAAACATGGCGTACTTTATATTGTTTCGGTGCCAGAAGCAACCCCAGCGCAGAAAAGATCCTGGAGCCAAGTCACTGGACAGATGACTTCAGCAGCCCATCTACTGAGAGAAGGGAATAAATGGACACATAAATGAAAGACGACAATATGTGGCTAGGGTTAGTATGTTTCAGCACAGCAGCCTAGCTAGTGAGTTTAAACAGCTCTCCTGCCTCTCTGATCCACTTTGAGGAATAAACTGACTTGTAGAACGATGCTTCAGGCGATGTCTGCCTGCCCCACAAGAACCAGAGCATGCTATCTGAGTAAAAAGTAAAGGCAGTGAGGGAGTGGGAGTGCTAGCAAGAAATTACAGACTTACAAAGGTGGGAACAGGAAATAGTAGTGAGCAGAACAATCTCAAAACATCTGAAATCAAAAAAGATGAAATGAAACAGTAAACATAGCATAAACATAGTGTTTGTGTTGACATAGGCCTCATGCATCCTCTCCAGCATGTCTCTGTCCTTTTTAGCCCCCCGCAACCTTACTTTTCTTTCATTCTGTTGTTGACCAGATCGTTTGTGTGGATAAGATGGCCCTTAAGATGGCTAGTTAGCCTGCTGTGTACAGAGGGATTGGCCCTTTCCCCTGTATACATAAAGGCTGTATTCACAGGCCTCATTACCAGGATTAAGGCTCCTTTCCTCCTTTGTGGGTCTGAAGGCTGGAGTCCTCTGTAGCCACAGTTGCTGTCTCTTCTACGGCCTGAGCTGGCCAGCATATGGCAGCAGCAGCCAGCAATCTCTGCAGAGGGACTCAGAGCTCAGAGCAAGGCCTCCTTTTGTTTAGGCCGTTATTGTTGCTCAGCGTAATGACATTTGTAGGCCGTAGGATCAGGGTGGAGGGGTTAGTCTACCCCAGGGGAGAAGGGGTAGAGAGAGGGAGACAGAAAGAGGGAGAAAGAGAGAGGGATGGAAGGAGGGGGAGAGTCAAAGACATGCAGACAGACAGGAGTGTGGATTATGGAAATATGAATTGATTTTTTTTTTCCTGTTCAGTGGTAGAATAGAAAGCTCAAAGGAGAACAGACTGCAGGCTGGCTGCCATGCCAGGGTGGTGCTAGGGAAATATGAAGTGAGAGGTGCTTGCTCCCTCTTTCTTTCTTTCTGCTCTCGTTTTTTCCCTTCTGCTCCCACTATTTCTCCATCAGCTTCTAAGTCTTATGTCCTGGTCATCTGCAGATGCCACTTGGATAGAGCTGGAGAGATGCAGAGATGGAAGAGAGAGTGAGGTACAGAGAGGGAGGGGGAGAGAGAGGTGGCTAAAGCATATATTTGAATCATAAGAAGGGTTTTTTTTTTGCAAATGAAGCAGACAGATGGAAATCTGTCCGTTTCTTCTCAGATCTCATCCCAAAGTAGTGGAAAAAACACCGCAGACAGAACACACACACACACACACACACACACACACACACACACACACACACATACACACAGAAACGGTTCTGCCACTTAATTCTAGCTAACCACAGTGTGGTGTATGGAAGGCCCACTTCTCTGTAAAGAACAGAGGATAATATGATAAACACTCAGCAAGTTCCACAAACAGAGGACCATTTGAAAACTTAGAGAGCCTGTCAGCAACTCAACAGTATTTAAAAATGTGAAGTTTCACACAGACACACCCATCTGTAAATTGCTGTACTTTCTGGTACAAAACTACAGGGAAAATATATTTTCCAGTTTGATGAGCTCCAAAACTACCATTTTCTTTCTTTATTAAAAAAAATCTTTTTGCTAAAGTTTCAGTCTGTTTCATTTAACGGGTTTAACAAATGAGTATTCAAATCTAATATAAACTGTAGGTCATTTAGTCAAGCCCTTTAAGCTTTGCATGAAATACTTTTAGGAAAATTAAACGAGGGCATCATGTCAGTGAACAAAAACTTAAAGACTTCACTGGGGAAGAGTGAAAAGAGAAGAATCCCCTGATGAGTGTTACGCTTATTTGAAAAGCTATTGGTTAGAAAAAGCTGGTTTATTTTTAGTAACTTCTAAGAAGAAATCCAAATTGTTTAGGGCCAAGTATATCCCACTAGTGGGAGTATGTTGTCCATACACTGATCCTTTTTCTTTTCTTTTTTGCGGGGCGTAACGGCATTTAATATTAAGAGAAACACCAAATTTATCTCTTTTTATTTTGGATGTATGTTGAAAGGTTGTGTAGGTGTGCTCATACTTGCTGAAGTGAAAAATACTGGGTGAGACTATAATTGTTACTCTCAGGAAGGTGTAGATTTCCTGAGAAGTCTTCTGCCTGCATTGTTGTTGTAAAGCTATGTTGTTATGACAATCTCTACATCTCTTGCCTTGTTGATTGTGCTTGCTTACATATCGGCTCCTTGTTCTTTACCTAAAGTTAGGAGAGCAATGGCGTGTACACAGAAAACATTTCTGGCTTTCTTGGCAAATTATAGATAACTATGTGGACAAAAGTATTGGGACACATCTGTTAATCAATGAATTTAGGTGGCTTGTTCAGTCCCATTGCCATGTGTATAAAATCAAGCAGCTAATCATGCTCTGCCTTTACAAACATTTGTTCAAGAATGGGCTATTCTAAAGAGCTCACTGAATTCAGGCATGATTGCTTAATAACTGAACTCAATATGGGGTGTTCTAAAATTCCTCTGGCATTAACATCAGTACAAAAACGGTGCGCTGGGAGCTTCATGGCATAGTTTTCATTGACTGAGCAGCAGCATGCAAGCCTTACATCATCAAGCACAATGCCAAGCATTGGATGGAGTGGTGTAAAGCACATAGTCACTGGATTCTAGAGCAGTTGAAATGTGTTCTGTGGAGTGACAAATCATGCTTCTTTGTCTGGCAGACTGATGGACAAATCTGGGTTCAGAGAAGGCACAGTCTATAAAGGCACAGTTGGGTGAGTTTGGTGTGGAAGAACTCGACTGGCCTACGCAGAGCCCTGACCTCAAACCCATCCAACACCAACACGCTTTATTAATGCTTCTGGATTTAGAAAGGGATGTTAAAACAACCCTTGTAGGTGTAATGTATCAAGAGCTCATTACTTTTGTTCATATAATGTACTCGCAGGTATTTTGGTTTTTTAGATGCCCACTGCTTGTTGTTGAGTAGGGACTATATAGCATGTTTAACAGCTGCTTACTATATAATGTAATTGTAATTCTGTGTGGTGCTTTCTCTTTGTTACAATATTTCTGTTCTTTTTTTGCTGTGTCCTTCTATCCTTTCTGCACCCTTTGTATATTTTCGCCTTGCTTGTTCATCAACTCTCTTGTTTCCTCATATTTCCCTTCACAAGCCACTGTTGCAAGGAATTGCAAATTACACACAAGCAGTATTTTTTTTCAGTCAGTCTGGTTTCAGTATAATATCAAGAAAGAAATAAAGGAAATATTGAATTATGAATAGATTTTACTCCAAGGCCCTCTTTTGACTATTAACTAAGGTTGATGTTAACTCTCCATGGCTACTCCACACATTTTACTGTAATAACGAAGCTTTGATCTTCTTGGTGCAAACTGCATTGAGTTGACTGTATAACACACTGTTTTTCATTCACGCCAAGGCTACAGTAATTCAGATTCGATCCTCAGGAAATATCTATGCCTTGATATGGACACATACATCACTATGTATAATCAATTTGTGATATTAAATGCATTCCAGGGCTTATGCTGTGGAGAAATTATAGTAATGTAATTTTCCTCTGTACTGTGTGTGCAGTTTTTTTTAACATATAAATGATAAAAATAGCCATTACTGTAGAAAACAGTTTCCCAAGTCAAGAAAAGAGGACTCTCGTAACTTATTTTAGGTTTACTGTACCTTTGTGCTACACAGGATTTTATAATAAAAGCAATTACTATTTTTGCTTCTATTATAGAGGTCTGCTTGTATATTTGTTGTAACTCAATGAAAAACAAGAAGCATTAAAAGAAAGCTCTTGGTCTTTGCTCAGTTGGGATGTCACCAATACCAGATGGGTATAATCAATCACATCCGACCGCAGAGCATCCAAAGTTTTAAATTATGCCATCTTTGTTTGGCAAATTACACATGGAAATGCAAGCCCCATTTCCAAAAGAGTTGGGATATTTTCCAGAATGCAACAAAAACAAAAATCTGTGATATATTAATTCACCTGAACCTTTATTTACCTGACAAAACTTAGTTTGTATTTTGTAAATATTCATACATTTAGAATTTGGTGAATGCAACACGCTCAACAGAAGATGGGACAGAGTTCAAATAAAATTTAAACAGTGCACAGAATGTTTAATTATCACTGGTTTTGAAGACTCCACATTAAGCAGGCTAATTTGTGGCAGGTGAGGTATTATGATTGGGCATAAAAGTAACATCCCCCACTCATGAGAGAATTGTCAAGTCAGTTCACTGTTATTAATTGTGAAAAGCTGTGAATGAGGTGTCTTCCTCACACAGGAAGGGTGGCCAGTCCTGCTCTGCTACCACACCTCCCACAAACTGTCACTGAAGTAAATTAAACTAAACTCAGTAAAAAATGTTCAAACAATAATATCAATAATCATTCACAATTGAATATAAAATAAGGTGATTGAGCCCCTGGTCTCCATTACAGACAGTTAAAAAGTGTTATTAAAAGAAAAGGTGATGCAGCTTAATGGTAAACATACCTCTGTTCCAACTTTTGTTGATTGCATTGTAGCCATCAAATTTTTAATTTATGCGTATTTGCAAGATACAATTGTTGGTCAGTCAAACTACTGAAAATCTTTTTACATTTGTCAGTTAAATAAAGGTTCATGTGAATTAACATATCACAGATTTTTGTTTTTATTGAAAATATCCCAACTTTTCTGGAAATGAGTTTGTAGTATTGTAGAAACATTTTTGAAAATCTCTAAATTATTCAATCTTTAGTTGTTTTTTTTAAAGTTTCTGATTTGAGTTTTTGTTTTATAAATTTATTTAAAAAGATGTTTTTGTCTTTGTGCTTGTTTAATTGTAACCATTGTTGTCACTGGGATGCCATGACTTCAGGCTAAACTTGATGTATTTCCTCTTCACACACTCCTGTATATCTGTCTCTGCTGAAAAGCTCACTGTGTCATCAGCCAGACAGTAAGAAAAGGAGGGACAGACACAAAAAGAGAAGAGCGGCAGTAGTCTCTTGAGGCTTCATCCTCGGCAGCTCTTAGTGTTGCTCTGACACCATGCTCCGTCAGGACTGGCTGCCTGACATGCTGTGATTGGTGGCCACAGCTCTGTGGACTGGCCCTGGGTGGGGGAGGCAGGGAAGAGAGGTCGATTGGGTTGGTGAGACAGCAGTGGTCTGAGGGATTGAGGTAAAGGAGAAGAGCTGGTGGACATGATTGGTAGCTTCAGCCCCGAGGGAGCTTGAGTGTTGACCCCAAGGAGAAGAGGATAAAGTGGGTGAGAGTGGTGGTGAAGGAGTCCTTGTGGGTATGGTAGTAGGGGACCAGACATGCTAAATTGAAGACAGTGATAGGTTGCCATCAGTTGATACCCTATGCATCTCTCAAAGCAGGGAGAAGAAAAAAGTTGGCCTACTAAGAGAAAAAGCAGATATAATAAAAAGAAAGGACATGGAAAATTTGAAGTAGATGAGTATAAAAAGAGCGTGTGGTAAAACCAAGTAACAGGGAATGTGGGAAGGAGGTGAAGAAGTCATGAGGTTGGAGGCACAGAAGTAGTAGATTACAGTATTTTGTTAGCTGTTTGGGTGCTGCACAATCCATTTCAGAATCAGAATACTTTATTAATCCCAGGGGGAACTGCATTTGTATGAACCTGCGAGAAAGTGATAAAAAAGATGCAAAGTATTACCTTCGTTTAGTTTACATGGAGGGAGGGATAGAGGCCTGTGTGTTTGTGTATTTGTGTGATGCATAGTGTGTCATAGGGTCTTGTCTTTCCCCTTCACTGCACTCTGACAGCAGTGTCAAACAAGGCCTCATATGATCTGTGTATGTCTTTGAGAATATGCGTGTGTATGTGTCTGGGTTGATTCTGTTTTTATTCTTCTTTCTAACCCCTTTCACCTCAGATCCCTGGGGTGTTCCAGGGTCTTGCCTAATGGACAGTCTCGCCCCACTAAGCTGGCCTTTGGCTCAGGCACTGAGCTGGACGCCTAACTAGGGGCCCTTTGTTGCTCATGGGTCTTGATTGTGCTGACCTCTGGGCTGCCTTCCTGGGAGAAGAAGGGTGGTGGAGAGGGAAAAGGAGAGCAGGGGAAGTGTTTTTACGCCCCGTTGCTCACATCTCTCTGATATCAGCAAGTGACTGGCGAAGAGATAGTGGAGTAAAGAACCACTGGCTGCTTGTTTTTCAAGCTACAGAAGACCAGTAGTGAATTTGGTTACATATACAGATGCATCTATTCTATCTGTCACTGTTCATATACTCTAACTGCACCTTGCTGAGATAAACTTCTTCACATCTGGTCGAGTACTCATTAGTTATGCGATATGGACAAAAGTATTGGGCCATCCATACATTAAACTTACAGGAGCTTTTGTAACATTCTATTCTAAAATCCATAGGCATTAATAAAGACTTGGGCTCCCCTTTGCAGCTATAGTGACTTCAACTCTTCTGGGAAGGCTTTCTGCAAGATTTTAGTGTGTTTATGGGAATTTTTGACCATTCATCCAGGAGAGCATTTGTGAGATCAGACAATGATATTAGACAAGAAGGCCTGGCTCACAATCTCTGTTCTAGTTCATCCCAAAGGTGTTGAATGGAGTTGAGGACAGGGCTCTGTGTAGGCCAGTTAAGTTTTTCCGCACCAAACTCATCTAACCGTGCCTTTATAGACCTTGCTTTATGCATGTTGAACAGAAAAGGGCATTCCCCAAATTGCTCTGACAAATTTGGAAGAATTGAATTGTCCAAAATGTCTTGGTAAGCTTAAGCATTAAGATTACATTTCACTGGAACCAAGAGGCCCAGGCCAACCCCAGAAAAACAAGTCCACCTCTCCATCTGATGCTGGCATTGTGCTTGATGATGTAAGGCTTGGATACAGCTGTTCGGCCATGGACACCCATGCCATTAACCCCCCCCGGTGCATAGTTTTTGTACTAATGTTAATGAGGTTTGGAACTCAGTTCCATGTAGTTATTGAGTCAGAAGAGTGATGGGGACTTTTACCTACCTCAGAGACCCCACTCTGTAACTTGGCATGGTCTGCCACTTCGTGGCTGATTTACTGAGGTTCCTAAATGCTCCTAAATTCAGATTTCATTCATTTTCAAGTGTTTGTAAAGGCAAACAGCATCTCTAGGTGTTTGATTTTATATGCCTGTGGCAATGGGACTGAATGAAAGACCTGAACTGAGTGATTAAGAGGTGTGGTGTAAAACTCTCCATATAGTGAATGTCTGAATTACGAGTGTAAGAATCTGTTGCACAAAGCTCTAAGAATTAAATCCTGTCACTGTGATCATGTAGCTGAGCTTGAGGACAGAAGTTCTTTTCTGCATATGTCAACAGGTGGTAGTACAATTTATTCAATATATTCATCCATATCCATTTTAAACATGTAAGTAGGAAGGCTGTGGTCTCTTTGAAGCAGTTTTTGCACACATAGCCATAGCAAGGGAACAGAGATTTTAAAACAAGGAACTGGGAGATTTTTAGTGATGTGACTAAACATTCTTCCACCTTGTTTTGTTTCATTATGAAATCTTGAATTCTGCACAACACTCTATAGACAGATTCTGCACACGAATATGAATTTGCAGAATCTGTAGGTAATGGACATGATTTTTGGTATTATAAGCTTTTTAGTTTTGTATTTAGCAATCATATGTGAACAGGCTGTTGCTGAATGCAGGTTGACAGAATTTTTTTTAGGTTTCTGAAAAGATGTCTACATAAAAAAATGTCCATACATATGACTGAAAAGTAAAAGGACACCCTTTCTCCTGTACAATGCTGCCAACTCCTCAGGTGATTGGCAGAATCAAACCCTGACCATTATTAAGAAGCCTCTGGATAGTCCCAACAATGAGGCCCGTCCAAATAAGCTCACAGTGAGTGATAATACAATTAGAGACATTTACCTTAATTAATTTACATTTACACATATTTATAGTTTAAAAATGCGATGTTTATATGTTTAAAAAAACGGGAGTGGACATTCTTGACTGTCTGATTGCAACCATTTCAAAAGAAAACCATCAATCACATGATGATTTTAAAAAAATCTGTTTGCTTGGTTTACTACACCACTCGAAGGTGTAGACATTAACTTTTGAACCAATTTTTTAATGTACTTTTTCTTTCCAGCATTCCGATTTTTTTTCCTTTTACTTTTTGACCAGTTGTAGGCAGAAAAGGGGCATCTTTATGATGCCACAGCTGGCCAAATAGATTTAGCTCAGAAAAAAAGGTTCATGGATGTCTGGTGCTTGGTGGGTATCAGCTGATGATAAATTTCTTTGCAGTCGGAAGCAATGACCTTCTCTTGAAACAGGAAGTCTTGGCCTGGATTTTTACTGGGTACCCAGAATCCCCCAAATATTGGCCATAATCCCCAGAGGCCATCAGCAGACTGTAGCTGATGAGTTCCCAGATTGAGCATATGTATGTTGGACTTTCCGTGAAACACATTTTTCAAAAATTTGAGAACTGTGAAACTCCCCCTGTGTTATTGTTGAAGTCACAGATTAAAGAGTGCTCTGAACTTGCAAACAGGTTGCTCCTCTCAACCAGGAAACTCATATTTGTGGTATTAGATGGTAAACTTATGTGATCCACATACCGCTGTTGCCAAGAGGGATATCACACACGCAACAATGTGGCTTAATTGGAGTGCATTTTTTACCCTTAACTACACCATACAAGGCACAACCTTCAGCCACCAGTCAGACACAGAGATGGCAGAAATGACAAGTGAATAGGGTCTTGTGTAAAGGGAGAGAAGGATGGAGAGAGAGAGAGAGGGAAAAGGAGGAGGAAGAGAAGGACGCAGCGCTGACCTGACCCTCTCTGCTAGATTCCATGTACATCTGTCAATGAGACGTCCACAGCCAAATGTTTAGGAGCCAGTGTTGCACTTCTGCTTCCCTGCTGAGCTTCAGTGTATACATTCTGTTTGTGTATTAGTCTGTGTGTTTCTGTGTGTGTGTGTGTGTGTGTGTGTGTGTGTCAGTGTGTGACGCCATGTGTTAGAGGCAGGCCCACATCAGGGTTCATACAGTCGAGCTAAGCCCAGTGGGAGTTGAAAGCTTAAAGAAGGAAATCCCCCCCGGCTGCTCAGTACACACGCCCGTGCACACACACACACACACACACACACACACACACACACACGCACACATGTGCTGTCTCTCTATATCCCTCTCCCTCTTCTCTTGGCACTTCATTAATGAAACCCATGCTTGTATGTTTGGGGCATATGCAGCTCTCTTGGCCCAATACTACGTGTGTGTGTGTGTGTGTGTGTGTGTTGGAGTGAGACATCTCCCCGTATCACATGGTTATATATTCAGTGGAAGATCTCAGCAGAGGCATAATACTGCCGCTCTCCCCTGTCTGAGCCCATCTGTGATATGTAGACAGGACATCAGCAGGACAGGGTATTAGCACTGGAATAATGTGTGCTGTTATTGTTGATGCCAGATACTTATTCTCCAAGCACTGTGCCCCCTCACCCCAAAACATAAATATGCCCATTGAGGAATAAACAGGAAATAAATTAGTGTAATACAGTATACCACCCCAGTGGAATGCTTTTATTTGGGGTCAGTCATTAGAAGCAAGTTTGTGGCTGGACAGTTGGAGGTTAAGGGGATGCTATCTATGTTATTACCACTAATGATTGAATTCATCCTACATGTGTGATGTAGCCTAAAAAGTGGGGAAAAGAATCAGTTTACCTCTTCTTGATGAAGACAGTAAGGACGAAATGCTTGTGAATGCAATGGATTCTAGGCAGCTAATTTCAAAGTGACATCACGTTTCTACTCAAGAAGTAAATATAAGGTGTTGGTGCCAGTAAAAACATTTGCCGTTGAGTGTTTCACAGGAGACCCAAGCTTAAGTCCTTGTTTTGTCCTTGGTGTAGGCTTTCATTTCTTTAAGGGCCCTGAAGAACAGATTAGGAACATGTTTTTTTTTCCTTGTTATAGAGGGGGTAAATTCACAAACAGTATGAATAGACAACTACAACTGTCAGGTGTTGGTAAGTGCTTTAAAAGGCCACAAGATCAGTCTGCCAGCTTTAGCGACACCTGAACAGTGGCTCTGATAATGCTGGGCTGTTGTTAATCAAAATAACCTCTTTCAATAGAGACACGCTACTCCAGAGGGGACACGGGGAACAGAAACTTGGAGAGGGAATTAAAAAAACCCAGAAAGGCAAAACTGCTTCTTCCCCCATCTCCCTCTCCAATCAGCCAGGGCAGAGTGAGCCGGAATGTGAAAATGTAACGCCCCCGTGTCAATTTGAAAGTGCACCTCATAGGCTCATGTGCCCCTCCACCTCTTCCCACTCCCATCCCACCTTCCCCCCTCTCAAGCAGCTCTGTTGCTTTGGTCCGGCTCTGAAGGCCGTTCTTATTACCGGCACAGAGCGCAGGTCAGAATGGCAAGCCGGCAGCATACTATTAAAGCCTAATGAAAGGAATCTCTGCAGGGTCTGAGGGCTGCAGCGGCCAGAGGAGGCTCTGCCTCTGCCCATTGTTCTTCTGTTCGTCTCCTTGCTGTTCTTTTTTTTATTCGGTCTCTAAATCTGGCTTGTCTGGCATCTCCCCTGTCTCTGTCACTCTCACTCATTTTGGTCTTTTTCTTTGTCTTGTTCATGTTCTATATCTGCATCTTAAGATTCCGCTCTACATGTGTTTACAGCAGATCTGGTAGCTCAGATGGTATTGTTGCGCCTTTAAATCTGATGAGCTTGCCTGTATAATGTAGCTATGGGCACATAGAGATTAACAGAGGTGTTATATATAAAATAGTTTCACCTTTTAATCAGCTATGCAAAAATCATTTGATTAAGAAAATTAATTTTTGAACTGACCCTATAAAGATTTGTACTCGTTTATGCCCCTTCAATAAAAAGGTCAGAGGTGAGCGTCGCTTAAAGCAGTGTTATCCTCAAGTGTGTCCTCCTGTCTTGTTTAAACCTTGTATTGTAACTTGATTAACATGTTGGTGTTGAATTTTTTTCCATGTTTTTCCTTTAGGCAAATACAGTAATCCTCAGACAACGCTTTACAGTGACAACCATACTCCCATTTTTTTTCTTTCAGGCTAGAAAAAAATGTATCATTTAGGAAGATGGAGTGGCCTGGTAGGCATTATTGGAAAATGTTACTCATATAGATTGCTTGATACTTGTAAAGCACTGTATTAATATACTGTAGTGTGTAATATGACAGTAGATTAATCTTTTCTGCCTTTTTTGTATTTATTGGTTTAAAAAATTGATCTTACAGTGTAAATGACTGCAAAAAGGTGCTTGTGCAGGAGGCCACAAAAAATCAAAAATTTTGATTTAGCCTCTTGTTTTGTTTGCCATTGGCAAACAAAAACTATTCTTCCTTTATTTTGAGATTATTCCAATATTTGCATTTCAGATGCTATGTTGTCATTTAAGTCTCTGTCTCTTTCTCACTGTCTTTCTTTTTCAGTATAGTCTCAAATCCAGTAACTTTACAGTATCTGGTGTAGTTTGGAGTTCATTGAAGAAACAGGAAATTGTTCAGGAAGTTTGCTGTTTACAGTATATTAGATCACATACTCGCTCCCTTTTGGAGTTAAAGTACTGACAGTAGTCGTCAGTTCAACACTTGCTTGGTGTCTGCAGTCGTTTGTTTGTAACTTTCTTTTTCATTGCTTTAAACTAAGTTTTAATGCACTAGTCTACCCAATCAAGGTTTCATACAGTACAATCATACATTTTTATTCTGCATTATTTATTTTTTCCTCTCTCTCTCTCTCTCTCTCTCTCTCTCTCTCTCTCTCTCTCTCTCAAACTAAGGCTCAGCTGTCCTTGTGCCTTTACACATTGCAAATGAATGCATATCCATGCAAATTCTTAAAAAAGAAAGGCTGAGAATTTGAATATTTTGCTTAGAGCCTCACCCAGGTCGACCCTGCCATTCGGCATTTGAAAGCAGTGTGTCTGTTTGAATACTGAGGATCTCTCTTTGTCATGTTCGCCAGAGGGGCTGGGTGAGCGAACCAGCACCGGCAGGATGGGCAGAGATCGGCTGGGTAGCTGCACACAGACAGACTAATTGGGAAAAGGGGGGCGAAAGAGGGGATGAGGGGTTTTGGTAAGGGTGAGGAAAAGGTGGGGTGAGCAGGAGGGGGGGAATCGTAGATGACGACAGGGGGTTTAGAAGGGAGGTGAAAGAGGATGGAGACTGGGGGATGGAAGGAACGAGAGAGTGGGGAAGGAAAAGAGGAGGTGATGAAGAGGGCACAAGATAGCGCGAGAGGAAGAGGTGAAGGAAGGGTGAGTTTAGACACTGTGGTTTCCAGCACTGATGTGTTGGTAGCCCTGCTGACTATTTCATTATACTGTAGAGGGCTGGCTGGATAACCTGAGTCCCTGCCCACTGCAAACCACTGTGGTCCTATACTGTGTGTTTGACACATGAGATAACCTTACACAAACTGGTTTTCTTGCAGTTATTAAACATTCAGAAAGGAATTGTCTTCAGGTCTTAAAACATACCAAGAAAGCAGACACCTGTTCATGCATATTTTGGTGTCAGTGTGTGGCATTATGAAGAAAAGTCCAGCACCCACTTCATTTTAATAATTTAATACAATTAGAAGCTAATGAATTTTGCGTTTTTAGTTGTTTGTGTTACAAAATTTATGAATTTCCAAAATCTTAATTGTGTTGACCAAATGTAAAGATTTAGAAAGACAGAAGCATATTTTGCTTTAATATTCATAAAAATAAAGTAAGTGATTGGTTGGCCTGAATAATTGGAATTGGAGCATTTCTTTTCTGAATGTTTCACAAATTTTGCTCTCTTCCAAGCAGTAAACATTTCGCTTCCTGATAGTAGTCAAAATTGTCTTAACTGTAGTTTATATAGTGAGATCCTTTGCGCCCGAGGTTAACAGGAAGTTCTTGGACCTCTATATTTTGAAACTGGGGTGTTCTGACACTATATTTTTAAATATTTTGTGCTCTTATGTTAATAGCGTCTGCATTTAGATATTAAGTATAAACTGTGATCTTTTCTGAAGAGGTTGTTAACCTGTTGAAATAA
Source organism: Etroplus canarensis (assembly GCA_015106775.1). Taxonomy (NCBI): domain Eukaryota; kingdom Metazoa; phylum Chordata; class Actinopteri; order Cichliformes; family Cichlidae; genus Etroplus; species Etroplus canarensis. The sequence goes on along the minus strand of VUQH01088568.1, from coordinate 96,256 downwards.
TTCACGGGTTTTATGCCGCAGTCCATCAGTGACTTGTGTGGTCTGGAGCTGAATGTATTTCACAGTTGTATTTTTGTATTGTCATAGAGATGCACAGATGTGAAGCATAACTTACCATTTTGGGTGTTTTGAGTATGTTTTGCTGCTTTCCCAGCTTTAATTGATTTCCATTAATTTCCATGTGGTTAAACTCTTACTGTAAAAGACCTAACTTCAGTGAGGTAATCCATCACAATGAACATCTTGTCTGCATTATTTTGAGTTATTTTATTTTTCTATGGTAATACAGAGCAGACTTTTCAAATCAGTCTGCACTTCTAATTGCATTACCAGGAAATAATAAATTAACTTTGACCAAAAAATAAAAGCAGACACAATGTTCACTGTGATGAATTGTACAGTGAAAAATGCATTCAGAAATCTAAAACAGTACAACATGCTTTGAGAACGGCTGACAGTAATGTAAAGTATATCTGAATTGCAGTAATGGGCTAACGCATAACCTCGAGATTTAATACTTTAAGGCCTGATTCTAATATGAGTATATCTGTGTTACATTTACAAATTTGCCTGCCACCAGTCTCCCTTCCTCCTAAAGCTGCACCCTGTCTGGAAGGCTCTAGGGCTCGCTAAACTAGGCTGAGTTAGTCTGGGTAGCTAGCAACATTGATCTGGCTGCAGTAGCCAGGGGAATATAAAGCAGGGCAGGGGCTTAAAGTCCTGAGCCCCCCTACCCCCAGGGAGGAGTCCTCACCGCAGAGGGAGATGGCCATGAACTGCAAGCTGCTTCTCAATACATATTGTCTTTCTTCCCTCCCTATGCTGTTGTGTCCATCCTCCTTCACCTCTCTATTTCTTGTGACATTCACTTTTGCCACTCTCTAACACTTTCTCTCCTGATATTTTTCCTCTGTTTTTTTCCTCCATCCTCATCCTTTCCTCCTCTCATCCACATTTTATTAAAAGACTTCTGTGCCTCTCTCCATTTGCAAGCATATGGGAAAGTGAATATTGCTCATGAAGTTCGCACCCAAAATGAAACACCATGGCTGATTCTGAGTTTAGCATGTAATCTGTTTATAATGGATGCATTCTTTTTAGCTGGTTAAAATAATCTTGTTTGCTTACTATGATCTTGAAAGCTGTTTTTTCCCCTTGTTTTTCACTGTCCAAAAGAGGAGGTACATGCATATGTGTGTGTGTGTTACAGTCAAGCCTAGCCCACACAATGTGATCTGTCACATATCAAATCTCTCAGCACCTGGTGTAATGCTCAGCCATATATAGCTTACACCACTACAATTACTTCTAAAGGAATTAGGGTAGAGCTGGAATAAAAGTAAAGTTTAGGTCTATTTTTTAAGAGTAGAAAGGCAAGAGTGTCACCCCGTTCTGCAAAGTTTGTTGCTCTTCCCTGCTGTACCATGCTATTCTGTGGGGGTACAGTGCAAAGCTGCACAGAGCTGCTGCGTGTTGTTGTAGTGTTGTGGTGCAGTGATAGCAGGATTGTCCGCTGGGGGAACCCAGAGCATTCTGTCTCACTGAGTGATACCCCTGTCTCCACTCACGATAAACAGCACACGCACACACCAGTGTCTGCCAAGCCCAGCCTAGCAGCAGATTCCTCCCTCATCCGCCACCCCCTCGCAAAGCTGCAAATATATTAGCTGCCTCTTTTTCTTTTGTCTTGGGAAAATGGCAAGTGGGGGAGTGTGTGTGGTTGCATGTGTGTGCTTAGTGTAATAAGAAACTGTGGCAGAACACCCCCTTTGTGCCATTCGTGTTTAGATATCCCTGTGGTATAGGGCCCAGTCATGGTAAGAGAGCTGCAGACGCCTTAGTTCCAAGTAATACAGGTATGATATAGGAAAAAGAAACCCAGATTGACATATGAGGAAAAGGAAAATTGAGTTGAAAATCGCATACAAGCATTCGATTTCTTTGGTTAAAACAGAAAGAAATATTGGAACAGCAACACTGTTGGGCTCAGTATAAAGGGTCGATTCAAACACACGCCCATGCATGCATACACGCACACGCACATGATTTTTCTTCTGTCTTTTTTTTATATCTAGCCAGCTAGATTGTCCAAGCGAAGACTACTGATTGTGAAATCTGTGGAATATCCACAATAATGGGGGCACTGGTTCCTGATCCGCTTTGCTTTTTGCATGTCTGTCTTCAATTAAAAAAAAATCAACAAAAATTAAATCCCTTCACCTCCATTTTTTGGGGATAGAGTTGGAAATCTTCATTCCAAAACTGTTGGTATGGTTACCACTAAGAAAAGCTAGACTGAAAAATTGTTAGCAGTTCAGAATTAGTGGAAATCGAATGATTATTTTTCCATTGTGGTTCTGCTCATTAAGTATGTTGATCAGTTCCTTCAAGTTAAAAAGCAACAAAAAGTGTTTGTGCATGTTACCTGTGATGTATGAAAGATAGATGTGTATTGACAAATGAAACATCACTGTTGTTAATATCTGTCTTTCTGAGTAAAGTGAGTATTCTTTTTGTAACTTTGAAGGGATTCTTTCACGTTGTCTTTGCATTTAAGATTTGATCTCATTTAAATGCAGTAGATGAAAAGATTACATGCTTTTTTAAAAAAATTGCCAGACCCGACCCCATCATCATGAAAAGGAGGGGTTCACATGCGCACAATGTTCGCAAATATGTTGAAGTTAAAATGATTATTCATCTCTTCAACTGACAAGTAAAACATGCATCTTTTCTGATATTTTAAATAAGACATTTGCAGATTCTGTTTTCTAATGTAAAATGTTATTATTGCTGTTCTCTTCTTTTTATTGTTTTAACAGAAAATTTCTAAGTTTTGGACTGTGTGTCAGGCACAACCTCATGCACTGAGAGATTGTGGTTGACTAAAGAGCAACTTAATTAAATAGAAAACAGCAGATTAATTTGTAATAAATGATTAAATATGGTTGTAAAATGTAAATCTGTTACTTAATTGCAAAATGAAGAAAAAACGGCATCTTGTCTAATATCAGAAAGCATATTTCAGGATTTGTCTAACAATACTCAGCTGTCCAGTCCCTTTAATGGCTAAAAGCAGATTTTAAAGTGTCTGTATACAGTCTGGCATCAATGTATCTGAGATTTTATGCTTTGAACGTGTATGTATATATAGAACATGCCTGCTGTTTCTATGTCATATTGTACACACATATACCACATACGACACATCACTTCCTCCTGATCTTAAGCAGGACCAGGAGGAAGTGATGTGTTGTATCATACAACACATCACTTCCTCCTGGTCCTGCTTAAGATCAGAGTCTCAGCAATCCCTCAACTGTCACTCAAACACAGATACCTGATGTGGGCGGGGCTGCGACAACTCAGAAATCTGGCAAGTGGAATGTTTTTATTTGCAGGGGAAAGCGTGTGTCTTTGCATGCGTGTGTGTGTGTGTGTGTGTCTGTTTGGGTTTGTGTGCCATATGCAGTGCGCCAAGGAGGGCTCTCTGGAACATATTGGTGTGCGTACATAGTGGTTAATAATAGTAGCAAGCGCATACAGCGATGGCAGCTCTGATGTGTGTGTGACAGTTTTACAGCCGCACACGCCAAGACACAGTTATGCGCATGTACATGCGCGCACACACACACACATACACACTCACTCCCACAACAGACGCAGAGACCTCCTCTGCCACCAAGCCCCTCCGTCTTTGTTGAGTTCACAATTTTATCACAGATCCTGATAAGCAAAAACAACCACTTCCCACCTACTGCACCTCGCCTCCAGCCCCTCCCCTTACCCTCCATATGTGGGCACATGCAAAGATACAGACATATAGCCCAGTCAAACTGAGCCACCCACACACATACAAATCTGGAGTCTTAACCACCCTCAGATTGAATGAACAAAGTCCTTGAAGCCAGCAGCGACTCACATACATACATCATACTCCCAAAGTGCACAAATACCTATGACATGCAAACGCACCCCTTCAGTCATAGCTCATTGCTGCTGTTGCTTGCCTGTCTGTGGCAATGTTTGTGTTGTGCCGGGGTGGCAGATTTAAGTTTTGATAAGGAGAGGCAGGAGGGGAATCGGTGACTGCTCCCTACAGTGAGGTCTTAGCTACAGTAGACAGTAACAGCAAAGATACCCAACCTGTCGTCCAGATCAGTCTCTGGGGGGAGGCAGATAGAGAAAGAGAGCGAAAGATAGATGGACAGGCAGAGAAATGGAATAGCAGCAGCATCACTCACAGTTTGGACATGTCCAATCAGAAAAAAGATACAGACCTTGGGCTCAGTGGCCGAGCTTGGCAAGCAAACGAAAGAGAGAGAGAGAGAGACAGCAAAAGAGGCCAGAGCATAGCAGAGGGCCACCCAGTCCCCAGGATTAGTCTCTGAGCTTGGCAGAGTCTGGCCAGAGCTGAGAAAGAGGTAGCAGAAAGACAGACAGACGGCAAAAAGGACCTGGCGCCTGGTGCCTATTCTGGACCAGTTTAGTAGCCAGAGAGATGAGGCAAAGCTACAGACAGAGCAGAGACCTGGTGCTCGGTGGCTGGTCTGGAGTGGCTCACCCATATGGTGCTCCGCTCTGTTCCTGCTCCCTGTCTAAATCCATATGCCACTGGTGGAAAGGTAACCCCCCTCCTCTCCCACCCTTTCTACACTCCCCTAACCCACAAGGGAGGTGTTGGGAGGTAAAGCCCTGAAGGCTTGTAACCCCCTTCCTACTTCTTAACCCCACAGAGCTGCTTAGCCCATTGTCACTACAATCTGCTACCATAGCCTTCGTGTTGTCCCCTCCACCACCCTCTTTTTCTTTTCTCTTCTCTTTCTTTCTTCTTTCTTGTCCTTTTATCTCCCTTTGGCACCTGATAATCAATGAACTTATTAACTGCTAATTATTCAAGCTGTGGATCGAGGATCCCACCCTATCCTTAGAAAAAAAGGAACTTCTCCACTCTGTTCTGCCAAATCAAGTGGTTTACATTGCCCATTCATTTGGATTAAGTGCATTCAGACTGCAGTGTTTGGGGATGTGAAGATTTTGTCAGATTGCTATCAGTAGCATTCAACATTAATCCCCATTTTGTTCAGCCAGTTGATAGCACCCACTTACTGGAAGCCCAAGAGATTTTCATATTGAAATAAACAATTATAATTGGCTTTATCATGATGTTCGAGTCTGTGTTTGTAAAAAGATGTGTGTTTTACTCTGTTCTCTTTTCGCAGGAGGTCCTTCAGACGATACCAAAGTTCTGCTTTCCTTTTGACGTGGAAAGGTACGATTCCTCTGCCTCTCTTCCTTGTTTTTAGCAGTGCAGCTCACTTTTACCTCATTTATAAAGAACATACACACGTACACTGTACATACTGATCTCTTCATCTACCGGAAGAGGCACAGACTCATTAAAAAAGAAAATGAGATATGTACTTTATGCTTCACTCATATGTTATGAGGAACTATAAACTCCCATCACTCACTGGTATTGTCACATGCCAATTTGTTGACTGTCCAGCTGCGATGACGAGAGTGTTGAGATCTTAAACCACAACAAAGCTAGAATTTACTTGCATATAATTAACCTTTTAATGCCAACACAGCTGTTAGGAAAATGTCCTCAAAATGTAAATGCTGAGATGGTGGTGTCCCATTAATAATGATGATGATAATGATACCAACAGGTTCAATTAATGATGATGTTGATGAGGTCATCAGTGACAGGCCTACTTAATGTGTTGTTCATAGTAACATTTTTGTAAGTGTAAGTACATAAAAAGTTCAGAATCTAAGGGAGTGTGGTTCCATATATACTATAGGTCCAATCAGACCAGCACTCTGGGAAAAAAAAAACAGCTCTTATTTTTAGCAAGTGACATGGTAAAATTCCCATTGTAAAAACAGAGAGGAGAGAATGGGAGGGGACGACTCTTTGGTATTTTACTGAAGCTGAGTTGCTGCCATCTAGTGTTGTAGGCATGTACTGAGCTTTAGTGGAATTTACCGTGGGGTTAGAAAATCCTTTTACAGCTTTTTGGTCATACTTGAAATATATGACATCAGATTTGGACCTTGACTGGAGATTTAGCTCAAAGTGAAATTTTTGTTGGTGAACGAGAACTTGTGTTTTTAATGTTGAATTTTCATGTTTTCGTAGATTTGACATCACTTATGCACTTGATTGTTAAGACCTTACATTGTGCGGTTATTTTTGATTTTATATATGTATGAGTAAGTATGTGTCTCTTGTTTCCTTGCCCAGGGTTTCCCAGAGTCAGGTGGGACAGAATTTCACCTTTGTGTTGACGGACATCGACAGCAAACAGAGGTTTGGTTTTTGTCGACTCACCCAAGGCTGTCGGGTCTGCATATGTCTGCTCAGGTAACACAAACATTCCCTAACTGTTGTTTAATCTTTTCTGTGAAATTTGTACGCCAGGCCAAATATATTTTGCACTGTTCTTTCCAATTGTATTTGAAATTAGGTCTTTAACACTGGGTGCCATTACACTTATTTAAAAGGAACTTTATACTCAGTTTCCATAAATGGTAAATTTAAGAGAACTAGACTGCTAGATTGTGAAGTGCAGTTTACCTTTTGAATGAAATCTGAATATAAATTTAAAAAAAAATGTGCAAAAAGACTTGTTCAAACACAACCGTCCTTATTTAATAGTTTAAATAACCAAGGCTTAGTCTGCTCTGGCCCTTTTTAAAAATTATCTATGGATCTCTCTCAGAAATGTGTTTTAATTTTTTCATCTATTTATCAAGTTTGATGAAAAAAAATTGAATTTACCAGATCTTTGAAGTAAACACAGATTTTTGAGACAGCATTTTCATTCATTCTCACACTTCACACTGAGCTGCACTATGCCAGAATAACAAATTTTATAGTCTCATCTGCCCACACAAATATGTTACTGATGTGCCTATAATTATCCAAAAGTTTAGCAGTTTTTGATATTTTCATAGGTGGATTTCTCCTATCACAGCTTACATAAATGAGGACACCAAACCCACGAAAATGGCATTTTCTTTGCATAATTACTCTCCAACAAAGGCTATTTTCATTTAATTCCCATGTAATTGCATGTTAACACAATGTTTTATCAGATGTAATTACTTTATCATTACAAAGAAGCAGCATTGCAGTGGTGATCTCAGTGGACAGGCTCGTGCACTTGAATATAAACTGAGGAAAAACTACCAAATGTGTGTGTATATATATTTTATGAATGTATTAAGTAGTTTAATGAATAACAGACCAGAAAATGAGCACAAAGACTTCTTTTCTCTGTTATTGTAAAGCTGCACTCCTGTAAGTCTTATTCTCGCGTGTGTGTGTGTGTGTGTGTGTCTGTTGATGGACAGTCGTGGGTTTGTCACTGCCCTGATGAGCTGCTGTGAAGAACAGTGTCCCTCCTCCCCACACCACCCACCCTTCCAGGCCAGCTTCCATGGCCTTTGTTTTTCTTTTCTCCCTCTCTTGCTCTCTCTCGCTGTCTCTCTTTTTCTCTCTCTCTCTCTGTGTCTCTCCCTCTCTTTTCTCCTCGTTATTCGGCTACTGCCACAGTGCGACAGCAAAGACGCTTGGCCCATAATTATGCATGAAGCTTCGCTGCCAATTAGCAGAGGCTCCCCTGTCCCTCTCGCTGAGTTAGACATGCTAATTCATTTGACATATGATGTATAAAATTCATTATGCATTCTGAGTAGTTTGCATGGCTTGCTTCATTTATAATAATACAACGTATAGAAAGTTTCTTTGTTAATTTAAAATTGTTTATGTGCTCCCCAGTTATGTTTTTTTGCTTATTTTAATCTTTAATAGCCCCGCTGTGTTGAGGGGAAAAAAATAAGTGAAAATATTTAAAAGCATTAAAATGTTTTGAATATCTAAGAAATGCGAGAAATTTGTAAATTAAGTTTCGCTGTTCAAGGTCCTTGGTCGCAAGGTTATTATCTTTGTTTATTATTCTTGAAGTTTTTTACATTCCAACATATTAGTATTGCAAGATAGTATTAAAGAAAAAAATGTAACCACAGTGAAAAATAAAATACAGATTGTTTTTCTTAAACAAGTCAACATCAGTTTTCTGGTTAAAGTCTAAAACAAGAAGGTCCAGGCCAACAAGTTTATATTTGTTTAATTCTATCATATCCCCAAATATAAAATAGAACTAATTAAAACAGTTTGCGTCTGTGATTGCTGAAGTGCTGGGACCGTAAAATTGTCACCTCTGCTTACAGGAGGAAGTTCACTAATGAGTAGGACAGTTTTATGTGGACAACCCTTTGTAGTCTCATTGCTTAAGTCATGACCAAAAGGACCATGCTCCCTTCAGGCAAACTTCCAAAAGGAAAACACACACACAAAGCATAACTGCTTATATAGTGCACTGCTAATTCTACAACTTTTATCCAAATGGGATGAACAAAGAATTTTCTGTTGATTATGTAAGTAATAAATAAAATAAATGTTCTTAATTCTGTTCAGTCCATGAGGTTTACTATAGCATTTAGGTCATTTCCCTGGATAGTGGTCACTTAGTGGCTTGGTATAGGACATTTCCTTCCTTGTACTTAACCCTTGACCCAAGAAAGTAAAGGTGTAAGGCAATCTTCCAGTGAGCCGTCTACAAAGTGTAAGATGACTTACGATTACAGGTACCTGTGCATTAAGTAAGATTTAAGACCCATCTACAGGAACAGGAATAACTATCGTGCTTAACACCCAACAGGTACTTCATCGGAGGAAAAAGGCTCCACTACACTCATCAGCCACAACATTAAAACCACTTGCCAAGTAGTGCGTAGGTCTTTCTTTTGCAATCAAAACTGCCCTAATCTGTTAGGACATGCACAGGAGACCTGTGGTGGTGTCTAGTACCAGGTAGAGGATCCTGTGGGAGCTCCTTGGATTGGGCCTTGGACTCTTTGTTGTGTTTTTAAGTTGTTCCTGAGCAGGTTTTACTTTGTGGTAGATTGGTTGTCCTCCTGTGAGGCTGCTGCTGCTGGGGAGTGCCATTGCCATAGGGGTTATGCCTGATAAACAACAATGTTTAAGTAGATCGTTTGTGTCCACATAACACCAACATGAATCCCAGAATCCATGATTTCCCAGCAAAACATTGCATTGTAATGAGATGGTCAGTCGTATTCATTTTACGTGTGTGTTGTTTTAATGCCGTACCAAATTGATGTACAGAGGTGTAGTCAAATACATCAATTACAGTATATACAGAGTATATAAATATACTCTAGGTGTAGGGACCTAAAGTTCTAAGAAGTTTTTATGGCTAGTTTGTTTCATTCCACTGCGTATTTTTGTATGTGCAGTGGTTCTGAAAACAAAGTTTGAAAGGCTTATTTCAGCTATATTTGCATTTTTGTGTGCTCGCATCCACAGTACCATAATTACAAGCTCCAAAGGCACTTCCGTGGTCTTGTCTTCTGTTAGATATTTCTGTGCTGTTAGGTGGTCTGAGTCTGGGATGAAGAGCTTGACGGGGCTGTGAGTGGGTCGCAGATTAACTGGTTCATTCTCTGAGTACATGGCACTTTGGGAAGACGTGTTTAAAATGGCAGGAGAGATTGTGGGGCCCCCACGCACTGAGCACTCGAGTGATAGATGCCTCTCTCTCTATCGGAGGATTTGCGAAGCACAAACAGATCTGAGCAATGAACTGTGACGAGTAGGAGTATCTCTTTTTAAAGCTTTCCAAACTTTAACTTTGCATATACAGGAAGCTGAGCAGGGAGAGGGAGAAATAGAACAAAACAATGCATCTTTTAAGTTACATTCACTTCATTGCATTTGAATAAAGGAAAAAAATACCTATCATAGGAATATTGATAATTTGTGGTTGGCTGCCTTCACAGTGATAATACGGTTTCCTCTTAAACAGAGGATTTACAGCACCTTAGTGTAGGAGTATAATGACTGTGGGATCTGTGATGCCTGACGGCTGCTCTGACAGCAAGAGTCATATTTACATCCCTTTCTGTGGTGAAAAATGCAGGATTAATGTCCAGAAGCCTTGGTTTTTAAACACGAGGCATCTTGGAGGCAGATAATACACAGACTTTGTTCTCCTCCTTAATCATTATATCAGACTGAACTCTTTGTGAAATGCTCAAATGTAAACTGACTCCTTATGTAGATATTTGTATTGCATGTTGTTTGACGTGGCAGAAATAGGTCTTCAGGTTGATATCCGGTCAGCAAATTACCATACGCATGTTTGATTTAGTCTCTTCAGCAAGTGTGACCTCATTGTAGTAAATCTTCATGCAGATGTCAAAAAATTGGCATGCTAAGAGACTGATTGTTTCAGACTAATGGTCACTCAGCCTCTCTGATTGGTGCGCTTCGCTGCACTTCTTGGGGAACTCGGCCTGTCATTGGCCCCTTGCGGATTTAGTGATATGAAAATTTGCAGTAGGTCCATTTTATTGTTTTCTTGTTGTCTGTTAATTCCAGTCTACAGAGCAGCCAGTGACCCATGCCCTGGAAACTCCTCTCTTCAGCCAACTGTCTTAGCAGGACTTCAATAGCTGATAAATTTACTAATGTAAAACTCTGCTCTTAAATGGACTGTCATGTAAATTATTATCATATATGTATATATAAAGCTGCAAATATAATGCCTAAGATTTTTAATTTAAAGAAAGTAATTATCCATGACTTACCGTCGACACTGTTCACTCACTGACATTAAAAAAGTAGTCCGCATTTTGGTAATCAAATAAAAATCCACTTTTGATTGACTGGCTCATTTGGCCACTAATTTATTTTTCCACCCCTGCATGCAGGCGAGTTAATGAAGCATTAATGGGAGTCTCTGTTTATTTAATCGCAATGCTAAGAAGTCCTGATCCAGAATCATTATACATGCAGTGTTTAAAATTGCATGTTAAAACCCTGAACTAAATAAAAATTCAATAGCTCGATAGGACACCATGTTTTTATTATTTGATTGCATAACATTAAATGAACTGAGCCCTCACAGCTTTTATGCCAAAAGAAAATGTTGGCCATCTTCCACCTAGAAAGCAAGTCGACTTGGCCAAGAATATGTCAACTTTGTAAAGAAAGCCATGCTGCAGATGCTTTTAGCTTATGGTGGGTGTACTTAGTGATTAGCTTTAACACAAACACTGCAGTATAAATTATTTTGGGCTTGTTAATGAATTTATTTTACATTAATTACATAAGGCAAAGTTTTTTTTTTTAAATATGCAAAGGACATAAAAAGCAGCAGAGAGAGGGGCAGAAGGAGGAGGTGCATTTTTCTTAAGCCTGTGCATCTGGGAGCAGTATGCTTGTAAACCATAGCATCCTTCCACATCACATGAAAGCTATGGTGTTTTTTTTCTTTTAAAGAATCTAAAATCCATTGTTTTTCTTTTTCCTGCTGCTCTCTCTTACTTTTCATTTAAAGAGCAGACATGACAAGAATTCATAGAATGCGGAGGGCCCTGGGTACGAAAGAATGCCATAATAAGGACTAGATAGCATTTACTTTTTTCCCCTCAGTGTAACAACGAGTCTGTGCTTTGGAGTAGGTGTAGCTTGTGATGGAATCAATGCCCTGTATGCATTTGATATTCAAGCAATAGGTCATACGGTGAAAATATTTATAGACATTCTAATGGAAAGATAGAGTTACAGCACACACGTTTACAGGGGAGTGAATTGCACTTCTTTTTAAACACATTGATCTGTTTTGATTCATCCTGTTTGATGATAAAATGAGTGACAAATTTTCCATGTATATTTCATTAATACATTTCTCTCTGACTCTTGCAGTTATTTACCATGGTTTGAAATCTACTACAAGCTGCTAAATACCCTGGCAGACTACCTAACTAAACAGCAGGTATTTGGATTTTTTTCTATGTATCTGTTTACAGAATTTATATATGTACATAAGATGGATGAATGAAAAATAAGGAAAAAGGGTAGTATGATTTTCCCAAGATACAAACAGTTTATTATTTTTTAGACTGTATTGTGGTGAGATACTTTCCTCCATTCTGTTCTTCTGCATGCTGCATGTTGTCTTTTGTGTACAACTTTTGTTCACCGTCTTGGGCTTGACTTGGTTCCTGTTGTTAGCAGCAACAATGTTGACATTTCACAGACCAAACGCTGATCTGACACTGGAAATTCTTCATGATGATTTACTGGAAAACAAATCGTTAAGAACAAAAAAATGCGCGCGCGCACGCACACACACACACACGCACACGCACACGCACGCACACACAAATGCTTGTACTCCACTAAAGTCTTTTCCCCTGACTTTTCACTCCATTGTACTAGCAAAGGGAGGGGAAATGCAAAATACGCAACAAACTGGGGAGATGCACAGCATCTAGTGCATAGGGTGTAGGTGATGTTCCACTGTTTAGACTGAAGAGAGGGTAGGAAGGAGGGAGGGAGGGAGACAGAACAAGGGAGAGATGCAGAGAGCTTTGGGACCACTTTCAATTGTCATGTAGTCACTGCTTCTTCCAAGATCCTCAGAGAACAGTGATCAGGACAAAGTGTCTGTCTAAAGTAGACAGTCACAAACACAAAATTCTGCAATTGGAAGGAATTTATCAGAATAATCAAATATGAAGAAAGAAAAGCAAACAGAATAGGACAGTTTGTGTATGAGGAAGAGAAAGAGAGACAGAAAGATTGCTGGAAATCCTGGGTGACTGAAGTGTTAGTGTGCATGATTTGGTTTCTATTTACCCCGCTGTCCGTTCCAGGCGAGAGGGAGATGTTGACAGACGAGGGAAGACAGAAGAGCGATGAGGGTTTAAGGCGAGGGGTAAATGAACTGTTTCCCCAGGCCGTGTTGCTGACCATGCGTGTGAGCATTGAGGCTCTCATGACAGGAGGCTGTTCGATTGCACACACCCTAAACACCCCTCCCTCCCACCCTTCTTCTTTTTACTGTATATTGCTTCTATTTCTCTCCAATTCATGCACGCACATACACACACACACACACATGCAGATTTATTTCCCCACACAATGCAACAGCTTGTAGACAAATCCAAAAAAGTTCTCAGAGAGGGCAGAAGAAAAAGAAAGTTAAAACAAACAGTAATGTTTTCCCCTTTTATTTCTCCAACAAGAGACCCAAGAGTGTAAATAGCAATCTTGTCAAAGAGCTCATAAATGCTGGAAGAATAATCTGAAGGCCTGTTCTGTGGTCAAACCAGATCTCTGACGGCTTCCTAAAGCCCGTGTCTTTGGAGTGGGGACCCCTGCTTAATTACCGACAGCCCGCTCTCGGCCGTAAATCAACGCTGCTGGATAATAAGCATCTGCAGCCCTGCACTCAGCCGTCTTTTAACCTCCCCATTTCTCGTTAAACATATGTCAGTCGGATGTTGTCGAGCCCTTCAGGCCTCGCTGCAGGATTGCCCTCTGGTCTGCAGCAGTGCCTGTCCCAGCTCTGTTGTTAAGATTGACACATAACTTGTGACAGCAACAAGACAAGTAAATAAAATTCATGTGTCCTATGTTTGTTTTTTTCTTTTGTTGTTTGTTTGTCTCCCCTAGGAAAATGACTTGAATGACATGCTGAATTCTCTCTATGATCTGCCTGTGCCAAAGCCCTTCACGCCAGTCAATCTGAGTGTGGTAGGTATAAATCTTATATTCCCCCTTATCAGAGGCAAGACAGCTAAAATAGAGACAGAAAGAAGGAAAGAGGGACAGGTAGGTTACTGTAGCAGTGTGTTGTGTCAAAGAGGGGAGCGTAGAAGTAGTTAAAAGCAGAATGAGACACACTAAGATAATATGTACAGTATAATTATGCAAATTATAGATATACATATCTAATTGACACAAAGAAGAACTTGGCAGATAAAGGTGGAGTAAAACAGAAAGAAAACTGGCAGGAACAGGAAGAGATCAACAAAGTCTAGCGGTTGAGATGGAAAAGATTAATGAGGGAGTAGCAGGGGAGAAATTATAGAGCAGGAGGACGGTACACTAGGTAGGAACAGAGAGACACAGAGGGCCCATGACTGACACTGTGTTTGGAAACAAGAAGTGGCGCTAACAAGTTTTTGTGTGATAAGCCCAAGCTGGACATGTTCAAACTCGAAGGGTCCTTTCACAACTCATCATGTCTCCTGTTTATCAAAAACTGAAATGATTTAACGAGCCCAGGTCCCTCAAAGTCAGCCTGTGTTTGAGTTAACTCTGACACAGTCTCTCCTTGTATGTTTCCAGCTCATGCATAAAACACTTAGACTCTGTCACTTCCGTAAGCCTGGCCTGTTTAAGAAGAATGTAATGGTTTTCAGTAGCACTGCCAAGCTCACAATGTTTTGTTCTCTAATATCTAAATTTTTTTGAAGTCTCCATACTGTAATAGGATCAAAAGGGTTTCTGTGATAGTCTTTGTCCTTGAGGACCACCTCTCCTTTTTCGGACCAATTAGACAAGCAACTGTAGGTCTTCAGCAAAGACCTCAGAAGAATGCGCATCTAATTACACATATGAATTTACAACCTAACAAGACTAATATGAGGTAATCAATAAATCTCTGTGAAGGCTAACGAGGTCATTTTTTTACCAGCTTTATATGTGAATAAAAACTTTTTCATCTGAATCTCAGAGCGTGATTGGAAAAGAAGCCCAAGAGAACAGAGGTGATAGCTTCATCTCTTTTCTGGAGAAGCCACTAGTTTGATATTTAATTGATGAAGCAGAATTATTCCCTTAAAGAGTGTTTTTTGTTTTATCATGGCAGCCAAGAAGAAGAATCATTGTCCCCTTTCATCTGTGAACTCTGTCTTGCTCTCTCTCCCTCTCTTATTGTGCAAGAATGAGCAGTTGTATATTGCCACTGGGCAAGTACTGAGAGATCGGCAAAGCAAGGAGCCGGTGAGTGGAGGGGAATGAGTGAACGGCAGAAAAGGGAGGAGGGAAGGAGGCTGCTGTGAAATATGAAACTGCTGCTATTCTAATCGCATGGGAGCCGCGGATTTCCAATTTGGCCAAATAAGCTGTGCTATCTTTTTAAATATAACAAAAACAAACTATCCTGGGCCTTGGTGTATGTTTCTTCTCCTCTGGAAAACAATCAAACTTTGTAAATGATTAATGCCCTTCCACACTGCTATATTCTCTCTCTGAATATCAAAAGTTTTCCCCCCTTCTCTTTATGTTTAAAGCAAAGGCAATTGTACTCAAAAAATCTCCTTGATGCCTTTCCAGTTAACCCACTTTCAATGTTTTTATATAAACAAGTCTTCGAAAGAGCAAGAAAAAAGCTGATAAGCAAGCAAACAGCCAATGAAAGCTAGGGTTGAGTTGAGGAGCATGGCTTGTGATTATCACAATGCCATGAATTTGTAACTTTGTTTAGTACACAGAGCATAAGAAAAAGAAAACAGAGAAACACACAATGTGCTGTACTTACTGTGGTTCTGGGTGGTTGTCTTTAGCTTCAGAATCACTGCCCCAAGGCCTTGATCTTATATTTCAGTTTATTTATCCACTGTTGCTCTTTGCTCATATTATCCATCTTGTGAATACTGTGAATAAACTTTTCTCCGCGCACACGCGTATATAATTTGAAATCATAGATGATAAGTAGATAATCATAGAGGCCAAGATTTTCACTGCAGATCATTTTCAGACAAAAGTAAAAAGCCCCAAAGTGCCATCACATTTTCAAATGTACATAACAGCATATCCCGAAAAGAAAGTTTACTGCTAATTTAAAATGCTTTCATTCACCATTTGTGTCAAATCATTCAGTCAAAACATATTCAGATGTGTTTTTAAGCTGATGGCTAATCATAATACTGTCAACCTATTCTGTGTGATTATTTGTGTGCGTTGCTTTTTCTTGTAATTATTTGGTAGCAGTATTTATTCACAGAAAAACCCTAAAGGTACTCTTGCTACTGTATCCAAGCTAGTATAACCACAAACTAACCAGCAGTGTTTCCCTAAGTTAACAAAAAATATATGCTGTGGTCTAGTATTTTCACTTGTCTCTATTTGACCTAGAGTTCAATTTAATTCAAAAAGGTACATAAATGCATTAAACATTGCATTCCTTTTTCCATTGGCCATCATTCAAGGATGAAAAAATCTTGTGATTTTCTTTCTTGCTTTTTAGCAAAAAGCACCTAATAAAGAAAACCACTGGTTTTTGGTTGATGGTTGAGAATCACTTATATATATTTTTGAACTTCTGGTCAGTTTTAGTGCTGCACTTCATACTTATTCATGAGTTTTCCTACCTATGCAGTGCTAAGTAAGCAATGTCAGAAGAAACCTTAGATCTCTTTAACTGATCAAATATAATTATTACTTTTTTGTTGGTATATTTTCAGCTGTAATAGCAGCTGTGCAAAATGTGCATACAAATATGGCTGTAATAGTAATACAAAGCTTCAGGGAAAAAACTCAAAAGGCAAACCCTTGATGTTGGTTCCAGTTTACTGTTTGCTGCATTTTTAACTCTGACTACAATGACCATCATCTGGGAATGAAATTATGGTTTCCTCATGATAATTTTGTTTCAGTTTTTTTAACCTTAAAACACATGTACTTAGGGAGAGAAATGGCTGTTTGTTTTACACTGAACTGAATGCTCCTTTAGCACCAATCTGACAATTCAAACAACATAAGCTATGTGATGCAACAGCTTTTTTTTTTTTCAAATTTCATAATTATTTGCTCACACACTGCCATTTAGTAATAGTGTATTTGTATATAATAGTGAATATGTGTAGTGTTTACAAATACCATCATGGAAGGGTTGCATCAGGAAGGGCATCTGGCGTATAACCTCTGCCAAATTACCGATGCAAAGTCATCTGCGGTGACAACTCCTTGGGAGAATACAAGGGAGCAGCTGAAGTTGCTTTAATTGAATATGTGAATGAATATAAAATTTAGTAAATTTAACTGTCTATCATCAAAACAGTACTTACAAGGAAGATTTTATCTTGTGGCTCGTCATATGGAAAATGCTAATCAAAGTAATTGAAGTAAAGTCATTGTTCAACAATATTATCACAACCTTGCTCAGAACACAACCCAGGGCATTTACTGCAGTTGTGGATTTTTAAATTTTCCATACTTTTTTCTTCCTGGCTGTGTTGGACTTTTCCCTCCTGTCTGTGTTCTTACATCCCTGTAATCACAGGCATTTTTCATGTATGGTGGTGTCACTCTCACTGGGTTGCTGAGTTGGTGATTTTGAATGGCTCTTGTAATATTTGCTCATTCTTAATCAATTTATTTGTTATGTAATGTATTACTGTGTAGATGTCCTTTATTTGTTTTGTCCTTTATTTCTTTTAACACTTCATCCTTTCAAAAAGCACCTTTCTAAACCTAACCGTAAACAAAATTTATAGGCCTAATAATGTCTGTCTAGTGAGTTAAATGTTAAATTTGATTATACTGATCTAAGAAGTGTAAATGCATTTTAACGTATATGCTTAAACTATGTTTGTGTTTCAGTGTATGTTTTCAGAGAATCTAACCTGGGAACAAAGATGTGCAACAGATGGTTGAGTGAAGGCCTAGAGAAACGCAGGTGTACTTAGGATACAGGAGAGTGTGTGTGAGAGACACAAAAGTGTGTTTCACTTGGTGGTTTGTCTACCTCCAAACAGCACCTCTCTCAGGCCCCTTTGATCTGAACACTGAACCTGCCCTGCTCTCCCAAAGTGAGACAGGCAGCCCTGTGATCCTCTAAACAACCTGTGTGTGAGTGTGTGTATCCGTGGATTCACACATGCACTCGTGTGTGTGTGTGTGTGTGTGTGTGTGTGTGTGTGTGTGTGTGTGTGTGTGCGCTCCACAAGTCTTTTTAATGCTTAAATAAAGACTCCGTTTTCCACCGGAGACATCACCCCAGTCTGTGTCTATGGGGAGCTGAGCTGCTATTGAGCTTTCTCTGTTCTGTAGGCCTGATAAAAGCATTGCCACAGTTCAGACACCAGCTCAGCAATTCATATAGACAGAGCTGAAGATGAGCCATAAATCATAGAACAAAGTGAATGGCCTTTTTCTCCTCTTCCCCTCATTCTCTTCTACATGAGTGGTATGCTTCGCTTGTGACCTTCCCTCTTCTTTCTCCTGCATGTTTGTGTTTTTGCAGCACTCCTACTTCATCGCCCCAGATATCAATGGACTGCCAACTATCCCTGAGAGCGTAAGTATTCGTGGAAAAGAAAAGGAAACGAGACAGGAGGAGATAAAGAGAAATCCCTGTATTCTGGGAACATCTTTGCCTCTAATCGTTTTTAATCAAATACACATGTCACTGTTTGAAATTATTGCATCATCCTCTTGTAACAGTTTTATCTCCTGTAGTGCTTGTACTTTTAATGTCAAGGTTCACTGACTGGCATGGGTATTAGTAGATTCAAACTCACGTCCTTTGTTGATTTTGTATTTAAATCTTAGCTCAACTCTTTTAGGCTGGGGACTCCACACTAGAAGAGCTATCCGTCTCACAGCTAAACATGACCACATTAGAAGCATCAAAGGCATTAAATTAGTCTACATTTGTCTTTCTTGTCTATTCACTTTTTACTGCAAACACACTATCTGCAGTCATAGAAGTCCAAGTCCTTTTTTAGCCCCTGCTGTATTTCTCTCTGTAGCACTCTCACAGTCTGTAACACTGACACTTTGCTGCAAACAAGTTGTGCTAGGACAGTTTGTTATATACCTGAATATCCTCTTGTTCTCGTCTATCTCCAGAGGAACCTGACAGAGTACTTTGTGGCTGTGGACATCAACAACATGCTCCAGCTCTACGCCAGTATGCTGCATGAACGACGCATCATCATTACCTCAAGCAAGCTTAGCACTGTGAGTCCATTTGCTTCAAGTCATTCTCTCAGCTGCAGTCAGCGTCTGACCTGTCAGTTACAGGCCTAAAATAAGTTGGAAGACAGCTCAAATACCGCAGCTGCTGAAAGGACACTTCATTCATTTGTGTTGTTCAGTTCAAGGAGAGGTGAAACTTTCAGTCACAGCATGTCTTTGTTAGAAAGCATAGTAAGAGGATTTGTTGCTAATTTATAGTCATACAGACTCATGTTTGCTATTTTTGCCTTCATATTGAACTCTGATACCAAATTACCCTCCTGAAAACTGTGGTTTAAGTATAGGGACTGCTTCCTAGATTGAACATGATTCCCTTCATCAATATTCCAGCAGCATATCAAACCCTAACAAGTTCGATGAGAATATTTATCTGACGTGGCTACGCTACTTGTACGGAGAGAGTTGAACTGATCTGTCGACCCCTCCACTCTCCACCCCCACCCTGTCAGATAGCACTATCACCAAGCTCTGACAAGCTGTGAAACCCACAATGAAGCTGGATTATTTATAATTGTTTATCTTATAATGCAGCATATTGATGTTTTAAAAATCCTTAAATTATCCGTTATTACATGCTTTGACTCTCACATAATTTAAAGTCACTTCTTTTTGACTGTATGAGGGAGGAAATCTCTCTCTATCTCTCTCCCCTTCTTCCTCCCTCTGTTCCTCATTCCATCCTCCCTCTGTTATCTTTGTGGCTGATGAGGCAGAGCCAAATGTTTATGGCAGATGAGATAGGAGAGGGAAGTGATGTCATCCTAGGCCTATCTGTATCTGTAGCTGGTCCTGCCATGCCTATGGTGGTGCTGGGGGCTGGAGGGAACAGCTCCCAAGGTCTCCCAAAGGAGCTATAATCAGAAAGACCTGTGAAAATTACCCAGCCCTGAGAGAATTTCACCTGTCTCCCCTCAGCTCCTCAGACCAACAGCACCTGTGTTCAGGATTTAGGCAGCAAACTGTGCTGTGACAGAAGCAGTGCATGATGTAAATTATCAGACTAAAGGGTGAGAGTGTTTTTCTTTTTAGCAGGCAGAGGGGGTGGAGGTGATTTTTGTCTGTGATTTACAGTTTTCTGCTGCCTGAAGACAAATCTCAGCTTGTTTTTATAACAAATATATGCCGACAGGATATTTTAAGAGCCTCCACGTCAGACCTTTACCTCTGTAAGCCTTTTATCCTCCACAATTCTTCATCCACTCGTCTATCCATCCATCTTCCTCAGGGAGAGGTGTTTTGGATTGGTAGCGTTGTATGTCAGGTACTGCAGTACAAAGGTATTTTCACATCTCCACTGGGATTACTAGCAGGCCTAGTGTTATTACTGCTCCTGTGATGCGATATTTTTGTTGTTAGGTAAATTGACCTCCAAGTTCAAGTGGAAATGGCTGCAGTGATTCTTGAAGCCATATATCTAAGTGTAT
The DNA here is from genome assembly GCA_015106775.1 of Etroplus canarensis. Taxonomy (NCBI): domain Eukaryota; kingdom Metazoa; phylum Chordata; class Actinopteri; order Cichliformes; family Cichlidae; genus Etroplus; species Etroplus canarensis. The sequence continues at coordinate 75,955 of VUQH01088568.1, read as the reverse complement.
ACATACTTAACTTAAAAGAGCCCTGCTCATTATCCAGTTCCTTGTCGTATGATCACAAATCTTAAAGGATGAGTAAATTTTAATTCAAGTCAGAGTTCGTCGGAATGTTAGTTAAAGTGCGTATTGGCAGTCACTGGATGGACAGGTAATGTTTCTGTAGTCTGCTTTCTACAGATAGAAGATGTATGAGAGAAGGTATTGTTAGTAACATCGTTAGTACCATCCAGCTGCTTTTCACCACCTCCGCCTGTCCAGCGTCTCAACTGAGCAGAGTGAAACAGGGAATAGAAAGAGGAAAGAGCAAGAAAGAGACACACACACACACACACACACACACACACACACACAAATACAGAGCAACACAACCTCAAACAATGACAAATACATCAACATCTGCTTGGCTATACACATCTTATATAGGTGTCTGTCTAGGCCTGTTTTCCATTTACCTCTTAAACCTAAGGCTTGTTACCATCAGCCACCCTCCACCCCCTCATGTTTCACACCTCCAGTCTTGCCTCTTTCTATCAGCATTACCTGATCAGGGGGCCGTATGAAAGTGAAGCACACACCTGCCTCAGACAAAGTCCTAAGCCTGTCACCTTTCAACATCTCAGTCCAGTTTGGATATAGCAGGCTGAATAGGTGTTTACTGGGCCAGCTTCCTTTTTAGACTGATGGATAACTAACTGGCTGGCTGATTGACCACCCAGCCAGCCAACTGGTTACGTAACTGCAAGGCTTTCTGGCTGAGTAAATGCCTTCAGGGTAAATGTATCCTCTCAGCCTCTCCCTCTTCCGTCCTTTATGTCTCTCTTCTTCTCTCTCCTATACTCCCTCCTACCCTCCAAGGAAACTAAAGGAAACTAAACAGCAGCTGGACCAGAGGTAGGAGTGTCAGAAAGTGCCACAACTGTGTTCCTCTCTGTTTTTAGGCAAGTTCCTAGAATAGAACAGCGTTCACAGCATGCAGAGAGGAAGCTAAACCCCAGAGGCTACCCGTTTCACTGACATCCTCTATTCAGGAGCAGTGATACTTAA